>VKON01003626.1:0-16368 GCA_009741485.1 Malurus cyaneus samueli | reverse complement strand
ATCACTCAGTTACAACACGTCGATTATATATGGAACCACAAGCACCCACGCGACACCGAAGGAGGAGCCCGGGCGGTTTAGCGGTGGGGTGCCGCGCGAAGAGAGGGCCGGTGAAGAGAAGAAGGGAGGGAGAGGGGGAGCGGGCGTGAAGAGAAAGAGAGAGTGTGAGATAATGGTGGATTCAAGATTTCATTATAACTCCCTAACTGAAGGAAAAAAAGAGATAAAACTAAGTGCAAGCTTAATGAAAGGGTTGTTTAATGTATCCCACCAGAGTGCTTCTGGTTGCCAGCGCTCGACTGAGAGAGAGAGATAACCTCACGGTTGCTCTGCGCGGAACATTGGCAGCGCTTGGGACGAACGGAGAAGCGTCTCGAGCGATTTCGTCGCCGGTGTGACTACATCTCACGGTGGTAGTCTGTGGGCACCCACGGTTTGCCTGTTTTAAAACACTGGATGTTTCCAAAGAACACCCCCCCTCAAAGCAATCATGCAACCAGCGCTACATGGAGTGAGTGGGTAGCATTAATTACACAACGAGCCCAAATGGGAAAACCTAATTTTCCAGGAATCCTGGAAGAGATCTTGGATTGGCCAGAAGCCAGAGATTTTGGAGTATCGTCTGAGAAGGCAATTCGTGCCCAAGAAGCACCACCATGTAACGAATTACCAGAAGATAAAAGTGGCTATGCTTTATTTACTGATGGATCCTGCCGTGTAGTAGGAAACCATCAAAGATGGAAAGCTGCTGTGTGGAGTCCCACACGTCAAGTCATTGAGGATGCTGAAGGGGAAGGCGAGTCAAGCCATTATGCAGAGGTGAAAGCCATTCAACTAGCCCTAGAGATTGCTGAGAGAGAAAAGTGGCCCATTCTTTATCTCTACACCGACTCCTGGATGGTGGCTAATGCCCTGTGGGGGTGGCAGCAGCAATGGAAGAAGAACAATTGGCTATGCAGGGGAAAACCCATCTGGGCAGCTGCATTGTGGCAGGATATCGCTGCACGGGTAGAGAAGATAACTTTGAAGGTACGCCTGTATGATGCACATGTACCCAGAAGCCGTGCCACCGAGGAACATCTAAACAATGAACGGGTTGATAAAGCCGCCAAAATTGAGATAGCTCAGGTGGACCTAGACTGGGAAAGGAAGGGTGAGCTGTTTGTAGCCCGATGGGCCCATGAAACATCAGATCTTGGAAGAGATGCAACTACAGATGGGCTCGTGATCGAGGGGTGGACCTGACCATGGAGGCTATCAGCCAGGTTATACATGAATGTGAAACATGTGCTGCAATCAAGCGAGCCACGCGAGTGAAGCCTCTATGGAATAGAGGGCGGTGGCTGGGTTTCCAGTATGGTGAGGCCTGGCAAGTGGATTACATTGGGCCTTTGCCAGAACACGTCAAGGCAAGTGTTATATCCTCACCAGGTAGAGGCAACAACGGCTGGTTGGAACATACCCAGTAAACCATGCCACTGCCCGAATACGATCTCAGGTCTTAAAGACATATTTTATGGCAACATGGAACCCCAGAAAGAATTGAGTCAGACAACAGGACTCATTTAAATAATCTTATATAACTCCTGGGCAAAGAGACATGGCATCAAGTGGATATTCATATCCCCTATCTCCCAGGCCTCTGGGAAAATCGAAAGATACAATGGGCTGCTAAAACTATGTTAAGGGCATAGGTAATGGCACATGAAACACTGGATACAAACTTAGCAGAAGCCACTTGGCTGGTCAACACAAGGGGATCTGCTAACCGTCCTGGTCCTGCCCAAACTAAGCCATTAGACACTGTGGAAGGAAACAAGGTCCCTGCATTACACACAGGGAAGTGGCTGGGAAGTCAGTGTGGATTTCTTCCCCCACAGGAAAAGGCAAACCCATTCGTGGGATTGTCTTTGCCCAAGGACCTGGGTGTACTTGGTGGGTAATGCAAAGGGATGGGGAGACACGGTGTGTACCTCAAGGAGATTTAACCTTGGGCTAAGAATAATCTATGATGTAATTTGTATGTTGCAGGAGGTAAAGTAGCAGGAGTGACAAAGAAGGAATTCTGACAAAAAGTAAGAAGAATGATGAAGAGCCTGGATGAAGAAGAATTTTGGCAAGAAGTAAGAAGAATGTTATGATTGCCAGGAGGTGTAGTGCCCACATCAAGTCCACTTTCCTGCCTGACCCCTATCCTGCTGGAGTGGAACCTCAGGGAATTATGGTTAAGGATGTAGTTTAAGCGTATGATAGAAGGATTCTAGTAAGAGAATAAGAAAGTGAATTGATCCGATTCGTGAATTGCTAATAGAAGTGATAAGGTGTAATATGAGGAGACTGAGATTTGTCTCCCCGATGAGACTGGGTGATTGTGCAGGTCAGGATGGATGTTGGAGTCTGTGTTGTCTTTCGGGGTGGGCGGGGGGAGGGGGGTCACAGAATCTGAAGTATGACATAAATGGTATGGAATGAGGGGTGGAGATTGTATTGGGTCTGACTGAGGTAAAGCTCAAGCCTTCCAGTGCTGTGCTTTGCATGAGTGGCTGGACAGGGGCTGAGAACAGAGCAGTGTTTTGGCTATTGCCAAGCAGCGCTGTCCCTCTGACATTCCTTCCCCTCAAAGGGATGGGGTGTGTAAAATCCTGGGAGGGGGACAGGACCAGGCCAGGTGACCCAAAACAACCAAAGGGATATTCCACACCATATGATGTCAGCTCAGATATGTAAGCGAGGAGAGAGAGAGAGGAAGGGGGGGCATTCATGAGTTTTCAATGTTTGCTTTCCGGAGCCACCACTACACGTGCTGAAGCCCTGCTTCCCGGGAAGTGCCCGAACAACACTGCTAATAGGAAGTAGAGATTGATTTCTTTTTTTTTTCTTTAGATTTTGTGCATGCAAGTCTTTGCTTATTTTTGTATCTTTGCTGTAATAAAACTACTTTATCTCACCCTGTTGGCTGTTCACCATCTTACTCTCTCCCCTGTCCCAGAGGGAAAAGGGAGTGACAGAGAGACTTAGTGGTCACTGGCATCCAGCCAGGGTCAACCAAACAAGGACTGGGTTGAAAACCCCATCCAACAGAGAGGAGTGGGGTTGTCTGCCTCTGGGACCTTTTGGGGGGTGCAATCACAATTTCAGCAGCCCCCAACATGAATCCCAAGCTCAACACTCCCACATCACCGGTGCTGTTCACATGGGCTTACAGGAATTATTCCCAGCTGAATATCACTTGAATTATTTACAATTCTCCTTCCACCTATAAATTCAATCTAGCACATCCTAATCAAACTGTCATTATCTCAAACCCTTCAAGTCCTTCCTTAGGTGTAAAATAAACTTTCATGATTTAACCCCATCAGGAACCAAGCCACACACAGCTGCTTCATCGCTCTCCCACAGGCAGGGTGAAAAAGAGGGCAAAATGAAAACCCATGGGTTGAGATAAAGACAGTTTAACAGGTCCATGCAAACACTTTTCCTAGTCATTTCTACTGTTTTGGCATTGGCCAAGCAGTGCCCTGCTGGAGGTGGCAGGTGGGGTCCAGGGGAAAGGATTTTTGTTCATAGGCACTAAATTTTGCCACAATGAACATTTCTGAAATTGTTATCCTGTTATTTCTGATTCCTGGACACATCCTCAAAAGATCATTCCACATTTGCTTCCTTGTCACACCTGAGGTAACTCTTTTGAGTGATGTTGGCTGACTTTCATTCACCACATGAGCAGCTGGTTCTGAAATTACAGCCCCAATTGCCCTTAGGGGATTTGCTAGGGCACCTCTGCCACCAGTAGCACCTGTGACTGCTGGTACGAGTGAAGGTTTCAGAGTAACAGGGGCCCCTCTCTAAAGCTGCATTTGGTTGCTTTTCATTCCTGCTGTTCCATCTGGACTAGATCCTGTAATAGGCACATTCCCCATGTGCCCCAGGAAACCAACACCTTCTGCCCTTGTACATGAACTTCCCAGGGATGGCAGGAATTGGGCAGTGTGTGCACATGCTGCTAAAACTGCTGCACAAGACCACTGATAGTACATGGGTGCAGCAACATCCTGCCCATCAGATCCCTTCTATTTGTCTCTGAGAACATCCTGGTGTAGCTAATCCTCACTGCCTATTGGGCTTAATAGAGCATTTTAACCCATTAATAAGTGGACAGGTGCAGCACCACTCTCACAAGCTCCCAAAATCCACACCAATGTGCTTTCCCCACTCTTTTGCTGATCAAGCTCTGAAAATTCCTCTCACCCTTTTGGGGTGTAAGTGCATGTGATCTGTACCCCTGTCCAGCAAATTTCTCAGTATGTAGGAGGGGGTGTGCTTCTGCCAGCTTCCTCTGTGCTAAATCTGGTTCCAACTCAATCTCACCAGGCATTGCATCCAAGCAAGATCCCAACACAGCCCACACACAGGACCTTCCAACCACACTCCCCTTCCCCACCCTCAACAACAGGGGAATTAGGGGATAAAAAATCTCCCATCCTACCTAGGCTTCTTCTTCTCCTATCTCCAGACAGAACAGCACGGCTCTGGATGCACAATTGCTTTGCTCAAACATTTATTGAGGGCAGCAGGTTCTGCCTGGTGTTTACAGCGACACAGACAAGGTGTGTCCATCCCCGCAACCGATGCTGCCCAAGGCTAAACCTTCGTGTCTTCACTGGATTTGGAGGAGGAGCTGTCTTGATTCTCCACAATGATTTTGATAATTGACTGTGCAGCATTAGACATGGTGGCTGTGACCCGCACGTTGCCAACAGAGACTATGATGGGCTGGAGGTAGTCACTGAGACGGATTTCAGAAAACATGCTGCTGTTATCAGTGGTGAGGGGTTGATGGATGTTCATCCTGGTGTAGACATCCTTCAGGTTTCCATAGCAGCCTTTGCTGCACTGGGAGATCTCCAGGGCCAACCTCATGTTGGAAAAGCTGTAAACCAATGGGTTGGAGAAGAGGATGGCCAGCGTGAAGGTGTCTGCATCATACACCAGGAGCCCTGTGCAGCCCCAAAGACGGAGCCTGGAGTTGGTGAAATGGCTCTGCTCTGTCACACCTGGTGGGATCATGGGGCTGGGTGGGTTGGTGCTGTGGCCACTGTAGAAGTAGATCCTGGAAGGAGAGAACAGGTGAAGAGGAAAAGGGATAGGGAGATCACTTGGGCTTACAAGGGAGATGGTCCAACCACTGGAAGGTGCTCCAGGAGGTGGTCTAACTTGGACTTTCTGCCTAAATCCTAGATGAGTTTGTGTGGCAAGGGCCTTCCACCCACTGTCCCCTCTTCGTGGTGTTACCTGGGGTTGTTCAAGGTGACATCCTCGATTTTGTTAGTGATCTGGATCACCACACTCCGCTCAAAGCATTTCCACACAAAATCTGCACTTAGATCCATTGTATTCTCCAAAGCTCTGGGCAGGTCTCCCTGTGGGAAGATTTTGCAGTGGAACAATACAGCGGCAGTTGAGAGAAACAGCTTTCTGATAATGACTGTGCAAAGTCCTTATTTGAACTGATAAATGTAAACCGCTTCCTTATGGCTGATGAAAAAACAAATGTGGAACAACCTTGTGCAGGGTGGTGGCAGAATGACTTCAGAAATGTTTCATCATTGGCAAATTTTTCATCTATATACAAAAATCCTTCCCCCTGCACCCCACCTGCCACCTCACAGTGAGGCATTGCCTGACCAAAGCCAAAACAGCAGAAATAAACAACTGGGAGGAAGTTGTTTGACACTGGACCTGTTCAACCTTTAAACTTGTCTTTATCTCACCCTCAAGTTTTTCTAGAGGGTTTTTCTAGAGGGTTTCTATGGGACAGGAATGGAATTGTCCAGAGGAGAACATTTACACCTCACGCAGAAAATCACCTCTGACAGGACAATTCCTGCTGCAGGAATCGGTCCTCCACTGTTTAGAGAGGGACCATTTGTGATTACATTTGTTGACCTCAGTGTACAACCCACAGGGAAGATTCTTCTGCCTTTGAGGCTCTGTCAGTTCTAAAGCCCCAGGAAAACCTGGACAGGCAGAGAAAGAGCTGCTTTGAACTGGGCCCTGGTTGCTGAGCTGGGCCTGGCTCCTGGGACATGGGGAGCTGATAAAAAGCAGGCAGAGATGCAGAGAGACAGCTGCTCCTCTGCAGACATGGAGGGACAGGAGAGAAACGCGGGAGGGTAAAGGCAGAGGACACTGGGAGGGTGCTGAGAGTTCACTCTGGGAGGAATTCCCTCCTCACAAGTGAGTCTCCAGCTGCCAGGCAAGGGACTGGAGTATCCTGGAAAGGTCCTGCAGAGGACACACCCCAGAGCAGATCAGCTCTGATGGGGTGGCTTTCACAGGTTATTTTATGCAGGGAAGAGATGCTGCAGAGCAGAGCTTATCTGTTGCCCCCTCAGAAGGACAGAGTGGCCAGGGTGTGCAGAGCAGGGTCCCTGCAACCCACACATTTGTGCTGGGGCAGGGTCTGTGCTGCCTGCCAGGGTCATTTCTCAGGCTGTCCAGGGAGCTCCCACATTGCTGTAAGGAGAAGCTTGGGGTGGAAGGAGCAATCCCTGCCAGGGTCCTTCTGCTGTTGAGAGCATGTTCTGAGGGTCAGGGCTGCTCACGGCGACACATCACCTCCAAGGTATTACCTGGGGGATGTTTCAAGGAGGAAGCACAAGGCAGGGGCTACCTGAACCAAAGCTTCTTTATAGAGTTCTCAGATTCAGTTTCCCTCTGTGATGGGGAGGCAGAGAGATGGTAGCGGAGTTGTGCTGTTTGTACAAGAAACTTGAGAGTCCTGGAAGATCAAGAGGTGAGAGAGGAACTCAAAAGAGCCCTTCACTCACCTCAGCTATCAGACAAACACCTACATCATCCTCAGGGTTTATCTGAGCTGTTCTTTAGGACCTCCAAACACCAAATGGTCCACAGTGTTAGGAAAATTAATCCACAAGCACCACAGGTTTTATGGCCAAAAAGAAGACAGAGGTGTCCCGCAACTTTATTCATGAATAAAGGGAGAGGTCATGGGCATTTCCCATGGGGTATCTCAAATTCATAGAGGACGCAGTCTCCTTTTATCCCAATTTCCCAACCACAGTTCCCTCTCTCTTTCCCCATTGGCTGAGGTACTTGAGAGGTACAGACTCCCCGAAACACCTGATGAAACCCCCCTTCTATCATAAATTGCCCCCTTTCAATATCCATCTCTGTGTCTCTGCTCAGGTAGTCTATTAACATAGACTGGGGTCAGCCAATCACTAAAATTCCTATGGAAATCCTTCCTATTGTTTCCTTCTATCTCCCAATATCAGCCTTATCTCATCCCAGAGTCAAAGTCTGTTTGTAAAGACACTCCCATTCTGACACTCCTTTCAATCTCTCCTCTTTTTATTTTATCAATAATTGTCTTTACAAACTTTAGTTATCATTGACTTGATTTTCTTCTCCTTTTTTTGTGATTATTCGTAGTGACATGATTCTCTGATATTTTGTAGCCATTTCTGGATCAGCTGGCATGGCCACCACTTGCATAGCCTTGATCACATGCTGAATGAGCTGCACCAGCAAGGATCACAAATGGTAAAAAGATAGAGTTGCTAAGCACATAAGAGGAAAAAAAAGCATTTGTAGGTGTCATGACATTCTCTCTTCCACTCATCTTTCCCATTTGGGTGCTCCCTCCAGCAAGGATGATCACTGACCCTTTTTTTTGTGTTCATCATCATCCACCTTGATTCCTAATGATTTCCCTGAACTTATGGTAAAAAAGAAAATGGTCTAATATACCTACATAACATATTCTGATGTTTGGAGGAACCTGTGTAAGATGTTGGCCACAGTCCAATAATGCCCTTTCAAAGCCCAGGTTCCGTTAGCAAAGGGGCCTTTCCAATTTTCCTCATCAATGGTGGTCAAAATGCAGCTTCTTTCCTGGGCCTAATGGTCCCCCAACAACAGTTGCCTCACCACAGGAATCACATACTTCATTTCCAAGCTGCACATGAGGTTTTCACCTACAGTTACATCCCAGATCTGTTTTGTTAGATCTGGACCAGAACTTAATAAAAAGGGCTCGAGTTTCATTTCAGTGTTGCCACTTCCACTGACAGTCACAGACAACATGTGTCCTACTTGTGGCATTATCTCGCAGGCAGCTTAAAAATAAAAGGTAAAAAAGCTGTCCCTCCCACTGCTTTACAGCCTTCAAAATCCCTTCACTAATTATGGTAGGAACACCTTACCCAGCTACCATTAGTGAGTTAACATGTGCTTGATTCCATCTGCCTCGATATTTGGAGCAGTCATAAGGAGGGCAGTTGGGAGCCCAATAATCTAAACCCAAAGATAAAGTCCAGTCACAAACACTTTTTCCCACATGTACACTCTTTGTTCTATTTAGACAATAAACGCCTCTTTCAGAAGAATGAAGTCGCCATGGACTTCCTTCCTCATCCCAAAATCCCATCCCATTATGGACCTCACTTAGGGTGCTGACCCACCATTTAGGTTTGACTGGGTGGCCACCCATGGCCAGTCTTCAGATCCTCCTGGCCCTCTGCAGACCCAACAACTGCTGGGATTGAAGGCTTTTGCTACTTCTTCCCCTAGGGTTAAAAAAACCTATTTTCCCATCTCTGGCCCAAACCTAACTGACAATATATGAGTAAGATTATTAAGAAAAACATTCTAAAGGTGTAATCTAACCACTTGATCTAATTCTCACATTGCCTTCCACACCACCTCTGGAGAGTGAAAGCACAGAAACCACTTAACATAAAGAACACAATGACAGCAAGCATTAGCCCTTCAATGACTGGAGATCCACAAGGAGGGATGCTCACACAGACTATTCCAGCAGACAGTCTGTGGGCAGGCACAGGGGCTGCCCCTGATGTCCATGCACTGTCTGCTGCTCTGGTCCACTCCTGTGGAGTGTCAGTCATGGCCTCCCGTCCTTCTCCTCCAGCTGAGATGTCCAAATCTCTGGGGCCTTAGAAACCTTGACCCGAGTGTGATGGGTCCACCCGTGTTCAGCTGTCCTGGTGGCTGTTTCTGTGGTCAGTAACACTTGGAAAGGTCCATGCCACTTCGCCACCAGTGGTGCTTCTGTCCACTCCTTAACCAGGCCCCAGTCTCCCGATTGGATGCTGTGAACAGCAGAGTCCAAAGGCAGAGTCTGTGCCAGCTGAGCTTCCTGACCAAGAGATTTCACAAGAGACAGGATTCTGGCCACATATTGTCTTTGTATTTACAACACTTATCTGTGTCCCCCCACTAGGCTGACAATTACAAGAGTAAGGAATGCCAAACATCAATTCAAAGGGAGATAAGTGAGTATCTTCCCTAGGCCTGGCCCTTATTCTTGCTAAAGCCAGTGGCAAAAGCCGTACCCATGGTATCTTAGCTTCTATTACCAGCTTCAAGAGGTTTTTTCTTTATTTCCCGTTCATTCTTTATACCCGGCCTAAACTCTGGGGATGTCAGGGGTTATGGAAGCTCCATTGTAAGCCTAAAACAGCTGTGACCTCTTTAAAGATTTTTTCCTGTTAAAAGTATTCCCCTATCTGAGTCTACTGCTTCCACAATTTCCATATTTTGGAATTATTTGTTCCAGAAATACCTTAAAAACCAATCCTGTAGTTGCTGAAGCAGTTGGGGACAATGTTCTGGACTCCCGCTTGCTGACTATTTACCAGAAGATATTTTACCTGCCATGGGGCATTTCGTAAAATTCTGGCATCTTTCCGGAAGGACCACAGCCAATGCTCTCTCTCCCTGCGCAGTTTTTTGCAAACCCTGTTAATTGGTTTTAGCACAATCAACCCCTCAAGCTCGGTTGCTCAGAGTAAAAGCCCAAGAACTATATTTTGAGGAGGCTTCTGCTAAATTGAGAGCTTCAGTGGGTCTTTCATGGGTTGCTTTAGTAGTTGGTAAGGCCAGAGCTTTTGGTATCACTGTTTCGCATTTTGTAGAGTTTGGCGCGTGCCCTTTCTGACCTCTCGTCAGCCGTTGGTTACTTATTGCCTTTGAGCCACCGCTGGCTGTCCCTCAATGTGTATTCTGGCCCTTTTTTGGTAAAATTTCACCCCTCCCAACAGCGAGAACTCAGGCTTCAGGAGCTCTTTTCTTTTCATCTTGAGGTTAATATTCTTTCCCTTTTCCCATGATGTATCACCTATGTATTTAATCAGGAATACTGTCTTGTCTCCATTACCTCATTCACGACTCTTACAGGTGCACCTACAGCTTGTGCTGAGCTGACCGGTGCGGTTCGTAACCTCTTTCTTTCCATTCCTGCATTGACGATAGGTTATCCTGTGATCGCTTCTTTTTATCACCTTTGAAGACCATCATAACCCCTTTTGCTCCTCAGGCAGGGAGCATCTAACGATTTCTTCCACTTTTAGCGTCTGGATCTCTTCTAAGTGCAGTCATGGGTTTCTTCTGCCCCGCCTCCTCGGGCCTCTCAACAGAGAGGCGGTTACTTCCCACCTCATTCCTCTCTCCTTTATTACAGCTTCGATTACTGTATAACAGCACTGCTATCCTTAGAGTTGTTCTTCGGTTTTACAAAGGCTTTCTCATGTGAACTTTACTCGATCTTCTTTGCCGCCTTGGCTCATCCCATCCCTGTGGCGCACATTCTGTGGCGCGTGCGGCTCTGCACTGGACTCCAAACAACTCAGAACTAGCAACAGTCGCCGTCTTGCCCGTCGCTCTTCGTACTCTGTACGATTCCTTTAGCATGGCCTTGTTTTATCACATTAGTCAATTCTTTTTGAGTCTGGAAGAGTAGACTCGGGGCACTTGCCAATTTAGTCTTTTATTTCTTCTAAACGTTTTGCTCCTTTGGGACGTCCTATACAAATGAGGATTGTTTGTGGTAACACCAGAAAAATCCTCAGTCCCTGCTCTGCAGTACCCCACTACACACACGCTCCACTCCTTTTTGTCTGGCCAGGCAGGGCAATTTTATTTTGTTATCCTTTCCGGAATAACACACGCAAGCCTCGCGAAATTGTCCACATTTTTTTTTTCTTCTCCATCAATGCCTGCCCCCGCACCTCCAACCCCTCTAGCACGAAATTAAGCGTCCTCTCCCAGCTAGACCCTTCCCAAACTATCTGTTTCTGGTTGAGTGGCTCTTTCCACATCCTGCGGACAACTGAACAATGTCCTTAGCGCAGCGGAGAGGATGCATTTCCTGCCCAGTTCCCTCTCCCTCTTGGAAATAACTCTACGTTTGGCAACGTTTTGAACAGGCACGTTTGGCGTGGCAGCGGCAGCACCTGATCACCTTTCCCCTTCAGATGCTTTAACACCTTTTGGCCATTTTCAGACTGCGCTCCTGGCTGCTTGAATGGCACCCCTGGCAGCCACATCACCACACCACACCACCCACAACCACACAACGACTCCCCAAATTTGTGAAAACGAGGTTCAATTGGCAGCTGACAACATTTAAAGTCTTATATCAACTTTGACAATTACATTACTAACAGCAAGGTACAACCTCGTCGATCGCTATGGTGATCTGCGAGCGCAGCACGGGTATTGATAGAAATCTCTTTAAACAATTCGTGTACACAGCTAATGCCTATTCTCAGGATTTATGGCATTGGTAATTGCTGTAACTGCTTACAACTGCGCTCCGCCTTTTTCCGTTGGTGTTTCTCATACTCTCTTAGGTCGCATGTTTCGCGTACCTCTATTCACATTTCCAGCAGATGGTCCTTGCCCGATCCGAGCAAGTATTTTACAGTGGTCCCAGCACTCCTGACCCTTCCATGCAGATTAGCCATCGCAGGCTTGGGGGTTCACAGCAGACTCCTTTTTGGCATACCACTGCCATGTTTAACAGTCCTCTCTGACTAGAGATTTCTTTTATGCATCTTCACGACTATTAATGGCATCCTCTAGCTAGCAATCAGGTTTCTATATGATATGGACCTCTAGCTTATCATGATAGATTGGGGAAGAGTTGATTCTTTTCTTGCATTCTCTTTCTCTTTCTAGCTTTTGGTCGGTGTATTGCACGCTAGCGGCACATTCCCACGATCCTAAATGACGTCTCCCGTAGCTTCTTTATCGTTGGGCATACTGTGGCAGAAAATCTAATGGACAGTTCTACACATACACTTACCATATTTCGTTATTACAGATATCACAAAGTGTTCTATCCATACATCTGATTTACAGCCATAGAACATAATTATTTCACAATCCATGTTAACAACACTAAATTCTTCTACACAGCTAGACACTTTCGTGTGCACCACACACTGCATTCTAACTTTAATCTTTGGTGACACCGGAAGCAACTACATAGTATTATTTTAAATTTGAACGCAACTATAATTGTGTTTAAACACAAACAACACTCTAGCCGCTAAACCAACAGACTTCCAAAGTTAGTTTTAACCTCTTTTACAAATTACTTCTATTTCCTGGGTGTCCCCATGTTTTATGGTCGGTGCAACACAAATTACCCCACAACCAGGTATCACGTCCACCGCCACACACATCTAGAAAAATTCGAAGCACCTGAGCAACCTGCCTTCAAAAAATGCACAGTACTTCGCAGGACTAACCGCTTCTTATAGCTTGAGACTTGACTCAATGCCTCTTCTCTCTCTCAAGCACAAGGGGGACTTGAACCCACACACCCAGAGAGAGGCAATTAGAACCCTCCCAAACCACCATAGGACCACACACGTCTCAACACACAGGGGTCTCGACCGCAACGGATTGAACCCAAACAACTAGTGTTCGCTCCGTTTCCATTTTTCACAATACTTAAATTGCCTCCCACTTTAGCATCAATCCCTGCCCATACATCACTACATTCAGAGAACAAACGTCTTGCATTTCACACCTATACCTATATGTAGTGGCTTGGATCGCACCCATCTTTCTTTTCACTTCTCTGAATATCACAAGAACTTGACATTTTCCCTTCGGGATTAACAATTCAAAGTGGATCAAGAGGCCCGTGTCCTACCAGGAACCATCTCCTCCCCAATCTGGAGCCTTTAATTTCCAGAGTTCCTGTGTGCTGTGTCCTAGTAAATGGGCATCCCTGCACCCCTAACAATCATTCATTTCCTTCTGTTCCCCTCCTGGGATCCGCGTTGCAACATCCTTTCAGTGACTCTCGTCCGCATACAGCACACTGATTCCCTTCCACGCCTACTTTGATTTGTCTCCCCCTGCCGAGGACGTGAATGCTTTGCCACTCCTTTGGCCACTGCCTTCTCTCTCAGGTGCCCCTTGCGTCCGCAGTTTGTCTTTCCGGGTTGTATCACTCTGCCATCACCTTTTCCTTACCCTCTCCAAAAGATCAAAGTCACCTCGTTTCTCGCAGGACTCACACAATCCTTAAAGGCAGTCCTATTTTTCCAGCTCAATTCTGCTTCCCGACTTTCCTTTGCAGCTGTCCAAATGCAGCCACCCCGCCTTCCCACGGGCACCCAGCTGGCAGCCCACGGGCGGCCGGCACGCACTCTCACGCTCATGGAGACCTGGGAGGCCAGCTGCCGCCTGCCGGATCGGCCCCACTGCTGTCAGGACTTTGCCCCCGGCACTGAGGCCCACAGCTCGACCCAGCAGCCACGCGCCCAGCCCACTCCCAAGCGACCACGCCCCACCGTCCCCAGTCTGCACTTTCACGGCCTGGATCTGCCCGCTCTGCCATTAACATTTCTTGCGCACCTCCTTATGCCCCATGAGCATGGATGTCGCCCTTCCTCAAACTCCCTATTGGCGCCCCCCCCCTGGCATCCAACTGTCTTGGGGAATGTGCACCCACCTCGATTCTCCAGAGGCACTCTTCAGATCATTTGGGATCACTCATCCTTGCGGGGCTTCCCAGGTTTACTGTGCACCTCTTGGGTGCACCTCCCAGCTTTACCTGTGCACCCTCTGGGTGCCCTCCCAGGTTCTCACCTGTGCACCCTCCTCTGTGCCTCCAGGTCTTACCTGTGCCACACCTCCTTGGTGCCTCCAGCTTTACGGTGCACCCCTTTGGGTCCATCCCAGCGCATTCCGTGAACCCTCCATGGTGCCCTGTTTACTGTGCTACCCTCCCTGGATGCCCTCCGGTACTTCCAAAGTTCCCTTTTATCCATGGTGGGCGTCTTTCACTGTCTTCCCTCGAGACCTTCACGGACCGTGCTCTTCCCTCTTGCCATCGTTGTCTCCTGACGTCTCTGCACCCATCAGTCACCCGTGCCGTCGCCACAGAGGACTGATCACATGGTGAGGCTGCTCTTCAGCTCCACTGCGCACAGCCCCTGGAGATGGAGATTTCCAGACCAATCACCATTTTTTCAGGAACAATTAATCAGCCCAGGTTTATGTCCTATCAAAAGGAGACAGCAGGGTTTCCGCAACACTCTATGATAACGCAGAGAGTCTAGGCCATCGTCCACTTGGGTCCTCTCAAAATTCATAGAGGATGCAGGGCTTCTTCTTCATCCCACTTTCCAGCCCAGAGCTCCCTTTCCTTCCCATTGGCTAGGTCTGAGAGTAAGGTTCCCCCACACTACTAATGATCCCCATTCCATATTACCATTGCCCATTTCATATACGTCTCGTGTCTATCCTTCTGGCATCTCATTAACTGAGTCTGGCGTCAACTCATCAATCATTCTATGATCCTTCCTTTGTTTCTTCCTATCTACCGTATCTTCCAGACGCCAGTCGTGTTTGTAAAGACATGCCCTCTCATTCTTTCATCTCCAACGGTCTTTGTTGGTAGAGTCAGCACATGGGTGTTCATTTTTCCCAATCTTGCAGTGCAGAAACACGTGGTCACATTCTTTAACCGAAGACACGCGGGATTTAGATTTAGGATGAATTTTTACAATGAGCCGTGCATCAACCTGCATCGCTTTTCTTCCACCGCGAAGTGGGAGGCCCATGCCAGGATTGTCCAAGAACGGACCACTTGAGCAACTAACATGTGAAGTCCTCGTTCCCCAGGATGGCTCTCCCGTGCTTCTGGGTTCCTCTGACCCTTGCTGCGGTGACCCTCACCAACTCCCTTCCCCTGGCCACCACATGGCTGCTGAGGGCCAGCCAAGCCGCTGCAGTCCGCGCTGCACTCGAGCCATCCAGTTCGCGGGCCCGTCCACTGGGCTCGGCTCTCCCTTTCCTTGGCTGCTTGTCTCTGCTGGGATGAGCAGTTTTGTCATTTGACTTCTTGTCCAAGTTCTGGGGTCAACTGCCTTCCAGTCACCAGTACCCATTGGAGCAGTCCATGTATCACATAATTCTGTCGATTTGTCAGCACTCACTTCCCCTTTCTATTCCTTTCTCTGTTTTCAGTGGACATGGCTGACAAGGTCAGCAAGCGCCTATTGCTGCCTGCTTTTGAGCGCCACAGAGCTGCTGGCCTTGTCCCGCTCCTGCAAATCATTGAGAGGCACGCAGAACAGCCCTGACGGCCTCACGAGGACGTATCTTCTGGATCCACAGCACCCTCTCCGGTCTGGAAATCCGATTCCGAAAGTCAGACAAGCTTCTGTGGCGGCTGAAAGTCCCGAGGAGCAAGCTTAGAATGAATGATATTCAGGCCAGGCCTGCCCTGGTCACCGGGCAAGGCCCAGTTCACACTCCCGTGGCGTCGTACCAACTGGGCTTGACTTCCTCCTGGGACATTTCTAATGGGCTGCTATGGTGGGTCCGTTTCTGCAGGAGTGCCAGTGCACCCCAGCCCTCGGCACAAGATCCTGTTACAATGCGACTAAGGAAGAGAGAAAAGATTCCAGGCGGGTATGTTCCTTTTCTCTCAAGCCCCCACTCACGCTGTGATAACTACTCCAGGGGAGCCAGCCGCCCACCGCCCGAGGGTACCTTCGTCACGGCCCTCTGGAGTCTTGCACCGGACATGAGAGCCTGCACAACTGCACTACTCAAGGACCTCTCAACGTCCATGAAGTCACAGCGGTGACATCCTTCCACTTGTGAATCGCGCCTGGAGGTACTGGGCCCATTCCGTGCTGAACTGAGCATCTAGCTTTGGCTCTGCGGACTTTGCCGCTCACAGACCAGAGCGAGGCAGTGACTCCCAAGACTGTGACACTGCTTTCCCCAAGGACTGTGACAATCCGCTTGGGGACAGGACGTGACCCACTCAACCTCGGTTTTGTTTTCCTTCCTATTTGCTTTCGCATGCTGACGGGCATGTGCTGCTCAACAGCGGACCTACATGAACCTGTTCTGCTCTGTCACGCCCGCGTGTTGGCCTACACTGGGCCTTGTGGGTTAATCAGCTGTCTTGTTTATCTTGTATTCTTTTGTGAATTGTTCAACTCACCTCTCTTAGTAAGGCGTCATTGGACTTACTTTGTGCTGCAGTTTAAACCGACAGATCGTTTT
>VKON01003608.1:133842-154574 GCA_009741485.1 Malurus cyaneus samueli | reverse complement strand
GTCCAAAGTCTCCCAAATAATCGGCATTCCCTCCAATAATGGTCATTTCCCCATCGGCCTCAACCTTTCAATAATCAGCTTCCAACTCTTCCTCCAATAATCGCTTCCCCTCCAAACGCATTCCTCCAATCAGTATCCTCATATGTCATTTCCCTCGCAATAATGGTCGGCCCTCCATATTCCTTCTCTCCAATAATGGGTTTTTTTTTAGGATATTTTAAATCCTGAGCACTAAAAATGAGTGGATTTTGATCCTGCTGAAATATTTTGGACGCTGCCCTCGTTACCATTAAAGATTCCCCAGAAAAGGGTAGCGCAGTCACTCATCCATGAGTTTGGGGTCCTGCCTGAACGGGGAGCTTGGAAAACAAAGCTAAAGGTGAGGATTCCCATATCCCCGGTATGCATCCAAAGCGGAGGCAGAGATTGGGATTGTCCACCTGATAAAGGGAAGGATCCAGGAGAGCCTCAGACGCCCCTTTTTGGGGCTGAAGGGCTCCAGGAGAGCTGGAGAGGACTGGGCACAAGGGATGGGAGGGACAGGACCAGGGAGATGGGGTCACACTGCCAGAGGGAGGGATGGGTGCCGATATTGGGATTGGGAATTGTTCCTGGAGGGGCTGGGGATGGAATTCCCCTGGATCCTGGGAATGTCCAAGCAGGCTGGGAGCACCCTGGGACAGTGGAAGTGTCCCTGAGTGGGGATGGGTGATTTTTAAAGGTCTTCCCACCCAAAACCATTCCAGATTCCCATTAAATCCCCTCTTCGTGCTCTCACTCCAGTATGCCAGGACCAGTATATAACTCATTCCTATCAATTAATCCCCCACTCACCGTCACCGCCAGCATTCCGTGCCCAGACTGGGTGTCCCGCTCCAGCCATGCTCCCAGAGAATTCCCACAGACACTGAACCCCTGGATGATTGTCCAAGTGCCTGGAGAAGAAAACAGAGATAAGAAATTCCCCATCACTTTTCCATAATTTCTAAAACATAAGGAAGTTTTTTATCATTAAAAATCCCTCCTTAATTTTGTCCACATTTTACCTTCCTTCTCCTAAACCCCTCAGCTCTTCCACCCAGGATTATCCCAAGTGGGATCTTTCTGTTTTCCATCCCATTTTAATTCAAGTTCATCTGAGGCCAGCAGGATGGAAGAGCTGGGATGATTTAAATAAATTACATAAATGAAGTGATTTAATTATTCTCGCAGCATTTTCGTGCTGACTCCTCATTAATAACGATTTCCATCTGTCCTAAATATCAGCCAATGGCTCTTCCTGCTGAGGGATTCCCAGGCAGAGGATTTAAAATTCCAGGGCTCGGGAGCTGAGGTTTTCCAGGATAACACGATCCACTTCCACAGTGGTCACGGGGAATGATTTTATTATAGGAAGAAAATTAGGACGTTTAAAATAAAACACCCCAAATTCCCGAAAAAGTGATGTTGGGTTAGGAAGGGACTGAGGATATCCGTGCCACCCCGCATGGGCAGGGCTCTCGCTGTTCCAGTTATCCGCAGCGGCTGGGCATTGGACATGTCCAGGGATCCAGGGGGGAATTCCATCCCAGCCACTCCCAGGGAACAATTCCTCCCAAAATCCCACCCATCCGGGCCTGCTGGCAGTGTGACCCCATCGGGGTCCCTGTCTTCAATCCCTTGGTCCCAAGTCACCCTTCCAGCTCTCTCTGGAGCCCTTTAGGCCCTGCAAAAGGCTCTGAGCTCTCCCTGGATCCTTTTCCCTTCTCCAGGGGAACATTCCCAGAATTTCTGGCCTCATTCCAAGAGGTCAAAGCTCTTCCATTCCCAAACCTTCTGTAAATCCGGATCAGCTCAATCCTAATCCCTGTGCCAGCTCAGCCCAGGGAGGTGCCCTAATCCCTGAGTGGGACACGAATAACCTGGGACAGGAAAAACCTGGGACACGAAAAACCTGGGACAAATGGGATTGGGGAACATCATCCCCCACAGTTCTGGGGTTTTTTCCTGGGTTTTTTTCCCATCTGTTCCCCACAAACAGCTCCATTTCTTGGGAACGAGAGGTGACAGAGCTGTCCCCACCCCCAAAATCCCGTTCCGCAGGAAAATTCCCGCTGGTTTGGATGTGGGAATGTGTGGGATGGGATAAAATCACTGTCTCTGAATGTTTAATGGAATTTAGGGTTCACAAAATATGGAAGATTTGATCGTTAATAGGAATTATCCAATATATGGCTGAATGTTTAATGGAATTTAGGATTGGAAAAATGTGGAATATTTGATAGTTCATAGGAATTAAGCGATATGTGGCTGAATGTTTCATTGTGGCAATTAAGGTGTTGGAAAACCCTAGAAAAAAAAAGGGCGAGGTTTTTGAAACCCAAAAACAAAGGAAGTTTTAATAACAAGGAAAAATTGAGGGTACGTGTCTATTTAATAAAAAAAAAGAAGTTCATAAAAAAGGAGAGGTTTTTAAAGAAGGATACAGGACGGTTATCAGTTAAAGCAAAATGAAAAGAGGCTTTCCACCTACAAAAAAAAAAAAAGTTAACAAAAAGAAAAGGAGGTTTGTTTTTTTTTTTAAAAAAAGGAAGTTCATTATAAAAATGAGGTTTATAAACAAAATAAAGGACGTTTATAAACAAAAATTGAGGTTTATAAACAAAAATGGCAACTTTTAAACAAAAAAAGTACGGTCTTATTATAACTGAAAAAAAGGGAGGTTTTTAACGCAGAAACCAAGGAGGTTTTCAATCAAGGAAAAATGAGGTTTTAAATACAGGAAAAAGGAAGGTTTTTAAACAAAGAAAAAAACGAGATTTTTACCCAAAAAAAGGTGGATTTTTCAGCAGTATTTTCCTAAAGCTCCTGCCCAGCCCAATGGGAGACTCAAAGTCTGCAATTCCAAACTTTTCCCAATGCTGGAACCTTGCAAATCCCGATGGGAAGTCCCAGGTGGAAAACCCGGCCTGATTTGTATCTGGAAAACACACCATTTCTGTGCAGAACACTCCTGAAACCAAGTGGTGAACCTGCACCCAATTCACTTTATAATTATTCAAAATATAAAATAAAACGCCAAAATGTTGTGGAGGAAAAAGGCTGGCTAAAAGAGAAAACCACCAAGAAAATAAAACAGCACTGTTTAATTTATTTTGCATTTTAATTCTTTCCTCGTTATCACCTCAGCGTGGTTTTACTGAGAACACAAATGTGCAGCACAAATTTAAATTTAAAAATTTAAAAATTTTTTAAAGGAAAATTTTAAAAATACCTTAAAAAAATCAAGTTTTAAGGGCCTCATCTGCCCCTCAACAAATCCAGCAGCACAAAGAGCAGTTAAAAATAATTCTTTTGCCTCCGTTCATTCCAGCGTGCCCCTTAATCTCCCGTTAATCTTTCCTGCTGCTCTTCCAAATAAATCCCAGCCCCTTATTTTCTGACAAAGCAAAAACGGCTTTTAACAGTTATTTTCTCTTTATTTACCTAGATCGCATTGCGATTTTCTCATTAAAAAAAAAAAAAAAAAAAAAAAATCTGGCTGCTCAGGGAAATTTTACCTGAATCCCAACTTTAGAATTTCTGGGGGAAAATCCCGGTTTTTAACAGCCGTGCCAAATCCCATTTGCAGCAGTTGGGGCCGTTTCCATCCTTATTTCTGTGGGGGAAAATCATCCTGGTGCGTCCTGCTCTGTGCGAGGGTTGGGAAAAACGGAATTCCAGGGAATCCTGACAGCCCCAATGTGATTTCAGGGAATCCTGACAGCCCCAAATGTGATTTTAGGGAACCCTGACAGCCCCAAATGCGATTCCAGGAAATCCTGACAGCCCCAAATGTGATTCCAGGAAATCCTGACAGCCCCAAATGCTTTTCCAGGGAATTCTGACAGCCCCAAACACAATTCCAGGGAATCCTGACAGCCTCAAAACACTTTTCCAGGGAATCCTGACAACCCAAAGTGCATTTCCAGGGAAACCTAAGGCTGAAATAACCTCAAACGCGATTCCAGGGAATCCTGACAGCCCCGAACTCGATTCCAGGGAAACCTCACAGCCCCAAATGCGATTCCAGGAAATCCTGACAGCCCCAAATGCTTTTCCAGGCAATTCTGACAGCCCCAAACACAATTCCAGGGAATCCTGACAGCCCAAAACACTTTTCCAGGGAATCCTGACAACCCAAAGTGCATTTCCAGGGAAACCTGCGGCTGAAAAAACAACACCAAATGCGATTCCAGGGAACCTACACACCCAAACCGATTCCAGGGAACCTACACACCCAAAGGCATTTCCAGGGAAACCTGAGGCTGAAATAACCTCAAACGCGATTCCGGGGAATCCTGACAACCCAAAACGTGATTTCACGGAATCCTGACAGCCAAAAACGCGATTCCAGGGAATCCTGACAACCCAAAACGCGATTCCAGGGAATCCTGACAACCCAAAGAGCATTTCCAGGAAAACCCAAGGATGAAACATAAAACCGTCCTACCATAAGCAGCCTCGGTCCGCGGATTTCCAGCGATATTTGGATCCTCCCTCGCAGCCCGGCCGAGCCGGGGTCGCTTCCTCGGGGGGCTCCGGGGCCGGGATTCAACCCCGGTTTGTCACCTCGCTGTCCCCGGCCGGGTTTATCCCGGTTTGTCACCTCGCTGTCCCCGGCCGGGTTTATCCCGGTTTGTCACCTCGCTGTCCCCGGCCGGGTTTATCCCGGGATTGTGGCACACCTCGCTGTCCCCGGTTTATCCCGATTAAGAAAAGCTCTTGGAAGCGGCAGCAAAGGCGGCGGAGGGCGGGGGGAGCGCGCAGAGAATCGGGGAGAGGAGAGGGGATCCCGGGAATGGAGAGGAGATACGGGAGAGAGGGGATACCGGGAATGAAGAGCGGAGCCGGGAGAGAGGGGATACCGGGAATGGAGAACGGAGAGGGGAAAGAGGGGATACCGGGAATGGAGAACGGGGATTCCGGGAACGCAGAGTGGATCCGGGGGAGAGGGGATACCGGGAATGGAGAGCGGAGCCGGGAGAGAGGGGATCCCCGGGAATGGTGAACGGAGCCTGGAACGAGGGGATCCCGGGAAAGGAGAGCGGAGAGAGGGGAGCCCGGGAATGGAGAACGGAGCCTGGAACGAGGGGATCCCGGGAACGGAGAGCGGAGAGTAGGGGAGCCCGGGAATGGAGAACGGAGCCGGAACGAGAGGGATCCCCGGGAACGGAGAGACGGATCCGGAGAGAGAGGATCCCCGGGAAAGGAGAGCGGATCCGGGGCTGAAGGAACGGGAGGAGCCCGGCACGGATCCCCCGCTCTCACCTGCGGCGGAGCCCCGGGCTCGGAACTCACCCCACCGGGGGTGGGGGCTCAGCAGTTGCAGTTCCGGGGGTCTCAACACCGCCCGGGGGGGTCAGCAACACCCGGAGGGCTCAGCAGCGTCAGTCCGGGGTTCAGAAATGTCCGGGTGGCTCAGTCAGACAACGTCAGTCCCGGGGTTCAGCAGCGTCCGGCGGGTTCAGCAGCGTTATTCTCGGGGTTCAGCAGTGTCCGGAGGGCTCAGACCTCAGTTCCGAGGGGCTCAGTAGCGTCAGTCCCGGGGTTCAGCAGCGTCCTGGGGGGTTCAGCAATGTCCGGGGGAGCTCTGCAGTTTCAGTTCCGGGGGTCTCAGCACCGCCCGGGGGTCTCAGCAGCGTTCACCGGGGTTCAAGAGCGTCCAGGGCGGGTCAGCAATACCCGGGAGAAGCTCAGCACCGTCAGTCCCGGGGTTCAGCAATGTCCAGGGGTGCTCATCACCATCATTCCCGGGGTTCAGCAGCGTCCAGGCGGGTTCAGCAGCGTTATTCTCGGGGTTCAGCAGTGTCCAGGAGGGCTCAGGACCATCATTCCCGGGGTTCAGCAATGTCCAGGCGGTCTCAGCGCTCACCGACGCTCCAGCATCCCCCGTGGGGCTCAGCGCGGAGCCGCCGCCCTCCTCCTCCTCCTCCTCATGGCCGGGGCTGAGCGGGGGCAGCGCCCCGGGAGCGGCCCCGCCTGGGCCGCAATGGCCGGCGGTGCTGCCGGGCTCGGCCGGGCGCGGGGGCGGGCGGGATGGGGAGGGGGGATGGGGAGGGTGGGGAGGGACGGGATGGATGCGCGGGAAGGGAGGGATGGACGGAGGGAGGAGGGCCGGCAGGTGCGGGGGCGCTCCGACCTCGAAGAAACGCGGCCGGGAGGGAAGGGGCGGGGCGGGAGGGGGAGCCGGAGATGGGGCGGGATTGGGGATGTTGGGATGGGGCGGGATTGGGGATGTGGGATGGCGGGAATTGGGGATGAGGAATGTGGATCGGGAATGTGGGATCTGGTGGTCGATGTGGGATCGGGATGTGGGATGGGCGGATCGGGGTGGGATCGGGTGGATCGGGATGTGGGATCGGGGAGTCGGGGATGTGGGATCGGGATGTGGGATCGGGGATGGATGGGGCGGGGATCGGGGGTGGGATCGGGGTGTGGACGGAATGATGGAAGTGGGATCGGGGAGTGGGATCGGGGATGTGGGATCGGGGATGTGGGATCGGGGATTGGGATCGGGGATTGGGATGGGGATGTGGTGGGGGACGTGGGGATGTGGATGGGATGTGGATGGGGCGGAAATTGGGGGTGGATCCGGGGATGGGGATCGGAGATGTGGGATATGGGATGTGGGATCTGGATGGTGGGATGGGGGGGAGATCAGGGATTATGGGATCGGGACGGGATCGGGGATGTGAGATGGGCGGAGATTGGGGATGTGGAATCGGGGATGGGGGAGGGGGATGTGGGATTTGGGTGGAAATCGGGGATTGTGGATGGGTGGAGTCAGAGGAATATGGAATATGGAGATGGGGATTGGGGCGGAAATTGGGGATGTGGGATCGGTTGATGGTGCATGGGGGGAGCGGAGGGGTGAGGAAACGGGGGATGAGAGCGGGGATCGGGTTGTGGGATGGGAAGGGGTGTGGGAAGGGGTGATTGTGGGAGCAGGGGATCGAGGATGTGGGACACTGAGGGGGCAGGGGGATGCTGGGATGGGGAGTGGGGGGAAAAGTGGGGAATGTGGGAAGGGCTGGTGAGGAGGGCACGGCCACGGGGGATTGGGATGGGATGGGATCCATGGGATGGGATCCATGGGATGGTGGATCCATGGGATGGGATGGATCCTGGGATGGATCCATGGATGGGATCCATGGGATGGGATCCATGGGATGGTGGGATGGATCATGGGATGGGATTCCATTGGGATGGGAGGTGGGATGGGATCATGGGATGGGATCCATGGAATGGGGTGGGATGGGATCCATGGGATGGGATTGAAGGTCCCTCCATCCCATCCTATTCCATGAATCCATGATCCCAGCCTGTTTGGTCGCTCCCGTGAATTGGGAGCTCAGGGAAGGGAGCTGAGCTCTGCAGTAACAGCGAGCCTTGGGCACTCCTGGGATTTCGGGAATGGAAATTCTGCCCTTGGAAAAGGGACACGGTGGGGAAGGAACTGCCCGGAGCCCGTGGCTGTGTCCGTGTCCGGTTCCCAGGCTCATTCCCGGGTCCCGGTGTCCCGGTGTCCCTGTATCCCGGTGTCCCGGTGTCCCTATATCCCGATGTCCCTATATCCCGGTGTCCCTGTATCCCTATATCCGTGTATCCCGGTGTCCCTATATCCCTATATCCCGGTGTCGACTACGGGGTGTTCACTGCTCTCCGGGCCGGATCTCCGCTCCGCATCCCGGCGGGAAGGGGGCGGAGTCACCGGGATTCGGGAAACGGCCGGAATCGGGATGTGTGCGATTGGGATGGGATAATGGGATCGGGATGTGTGGGACTGGATAGGGATAATGGGATGTGTGTGTGACTGAGATAATAGTGGATGTTGTGGGACTGGGATGTGTGGGACTGGATAGGATAATGGGATGGTGGGACGGGGATGATGGTGGGACTGGGATAGGATAATGGGATCGGGATGGGTGGGACTGGGATAGGATAATGGGATCAGGATGGGTGGGACTGGGAGGGATTAATGGGATCGGGATGTGTGGGACTGGGAGGGATAATGAGATCGGGATGTGTGGGACTGAGATAATGGGATAGGGATGTGTGGGACTGGGATGAAATGGGATCGGGATGTGTGGGACTGGGATAGGATAATGGGATCGGGATGTGTGGGACTGGGAGGGATTAATGGGATAGGGATGTGTGGGACTGGGATAGGATAATGGGATCGGGATGAATGAATGGGATCGGGATGTGTCGGACAGGGAGCAATGAAAGGGATCGGGATGTGTGGGACTGGGATGTGTGGGACTGGGATGGGGGAACAGGAGCCTCTCTGCCTCTCGTGATTCCCGAATCCAGCAGGAAAAGGAGCGATCCCTCCCCTGATCCCTGACGGACTCTGCGCCCACCCCACACTCCCCGCCCGAAATCCCTATTTCCAAAGCTTTTCAGGACTTTTTCCACTGGAAAGGTGAAACACAATTCCCTTCCTGCGCTAATCCCATTCCAGCTGGCAAATCCTAAAGATAAAATCAATAGGATATCCAGGGGTTAATCCCACTTTCCTCCTGCCCTACAATTCCAGTGGGGATATAGGAAACCCACTCAGGGGTGCCTGATCCTCCTGGCATCGTTCCCTTATCCCACAAAGCTGACAAAGATGGGATCTCCATGGCAAAGGGATGGGGTTTTCCAGGGTTTTTCCAGGATTTTTTCCAGGATTCTTTTCAGGATTTTCCCAGGATTTTCCCAGGATTTTCCCAGGATTTTTCCCTTTTTTGGTGCATTTGGACACAGCACCACAAGGCCGCGCTGTCCCCCCGCTAAACCCGGCCTAACCCTGCTCAGGGCTTGGCTTGCTGTAAAACATTCCCAAAGCACTGCAGGTTTAGGATTTGTGAAGGATCAATCCCTGGAAAACGCGGATCCCCCGAGAAGGAGCGGCTCCAGCGCTCCGAGCTCCTCAGAGCTGAGGGCACTCACAGGATTTCTGCAACAGAATGTAGGAATTGTTCCTGTTTTAATTCAGGAATGGGATTGTTCCTGTCGTAATTCAGGGATGGGATTGTCCCTGCCTCAATTCAGGGATGGGGTTGTTCCTGTTTTAATTCAGGGATGGGATTGTCCCTGTCCTGATTTAGGGATGGGATTGTCCCTGTCTTAATTAGGGATGGGATTGTTCCTGTCTTAATTTAGGGTTGGGATTGTTCCTCTCATAATTTAGGAATGGGATTTTTCTTATCTTAATTTAGGGATAGGATTTTCCCTCTCATAATTTAGGGATGGGATTGTTCCCCTCATGATTTAGGGATGGGGTTGTTCCTGTCCTGATTTAGGGATGGAGTTTTTCCTCTCATGATTTAGGGGTAGGATTTTTCCTCCCATAATTTGGGGTTGTGATTGTTCCTGTCCTGATTTAGGAATGGGATTGCTCCTGCCTTAATTTAGGGATGGAATTTTCCCTCTCATAATTTAGGGACAGGATATTCCCTCTCATGATTTAGGGATGGGATTGTTCCCTGCCCTGATTTAGGGATGGGAGCCGTTTTCCCGTGGAGTTGCCAGGTTTCTGGAGCTGGAGAAAGGCCCAGGGATGGAGCTGATCCCGGTGCCCGATGAGCAGAGAGGGACACTGCGCTCCAAACAGAACCCAGAGCAGCTCCAAGAGCTCTCCCTGCTCTTCCCGTGGCTGCAGGGAGCGCCAGCACTGCCTTGGCTGGACACAACCAACCCCACCTCCTTCTCCTTCCAACGGGAAAACAAAATGTTCCCGGCTGGGCAGGGAGCAGGGCAGGGCCCTAAAGGGACCCAGGGGTGCACGAGGATAGGTGACACTCAGCCTCTGGGTGATCCCGTGAGTCACGGGATCATGGAATGGTTTCATTGGAAAAACCCTCCAAAGTCATCGAGTCCAAAATTCCCTGAGTCCCCATGTGCCACCTCAAATGCCACCCCAAGTGTCACCCAAGTGCCACCCCAAATGCCACCCAAGCCACCATGCCAGGACAAATCAGTTGGAATGGATTTGGGAATTCTCCTTCCTGCAGGCCTTGGCGTCTGCAGGGGTTCATTCCCGTGAGGAGCACCCCTGAGCACCCCCCGTGCCGTGGGTAGGGTTCGTCACAGCCCTGACCCACAGGAGCCACCCTGGGGCTGTTTGGGGTGATCCCATCCTACACACGGATCCTTGGGGCTGTTTGGGATGATCCCATCCCCACTCAGAGGTTTTGGGATGATCCCATCCCCACCCGGGCTGTTTGGGATGATCTTTCAAAGCTCCCCAGAAGCCCTATTCCCCCTTTTCCTGATCCCCCACCCCGATTCCAAAGATCCCTCTCAAACCAGCTCCCCTCCCGCCCCCTCCCCTTGCCCCCAACCCCCTTCCCTTTCCCGTTCCCTTCCTCGACCCCACCCCATCCCACCTCCCTCCCTCCTGCCACACCCTTCCCCTCCCTTCTCCCTCTCCCTCTCCATTCGAACCCTCCCTCCAAGTCCTCTCCCTCCCTGTCCTCTCCCCCTCTCCTCACCCCCTTCCTCCCTCTCTTCCCTCTTTCCCTCTCCTCCCCACCCCACCCTTCCCTCCCTCCCTCCCCCTCTCCCCTCCCTTCTCCCCGCTCCCATCTCACCCCATCCCAACCTCCCTCCCTCCAGCCCCTCTCCGTCCCTCCCGTCCCCTCCTCTTCCCATCCCCACCCTCTCCCCACCCCTTCTCCATCCCATCCCTCCCCATCCCGGTCCTCCTGGGCTCCCGGGGGCGGAGCGAGCAGAGCGGAGCGGTGCGGGGCGGTCGGGCGGGCAGAGCGGAGGCTCCGGCGCGGGGCAGCGCGGAGCGGCCAGGCTGGGCTGCGCGGGCTCGGCACGGCTCCCGCCCGGCCCGGCTCGGTCCGCCTGCATGCGGCGGCGGCGGCGGCGGATGAACGGCTCCTCGGCGGGGCTGCGGGCGGGGCTCGGCGGCTCGCTGGGGCTACCGGCGGGGATGAACGGCTCGCTGGGGCTACCGGCGGGGATGAACGGCTCTCTCGGGGTCCCGGCCGGGATGAACGGCTCTCTCGGGGTCCCGGCCGGGATGAACGGCTCTCTCGGGCGGTCCGCGGCGGGGCTGCTGGCCGGGGCTGGTGAGCGGCGCTGGAGCTGGAGCGGGCGCTGCGCTGCTGCACGGCCGCGTCCGTGGTGACCGACGGCAGCGGGGCGGCGGCGGACGAGCGCAGCCTGTACATCATGCGGGTGGTGCAGATCGCCGTCATGTGCGTGCTGGCCCTCACCGTGGTGTTCGGCATCTTCTTCCTCGGCTGCAACCTCCTCATCAAGTCCGAGGGCATGATCAACTTCCTGGTCAAGGACCGCCGCCCGTCCAAGGAGGTGGAGACGGTGGTGGTGGGGCCGTACTGACCGAGAGCTGCCCGAGATCTGACCGCCGGACTGACCGCCGGACTGCCCGAGAGCTGCCCGCCGGAGTGACCGCCGGACTGACCGAGAGACTGCCGCCGACTGACCGCCAGATGACCAAGACGCCCGAGACTGCCGGACCGCCTCAGCCCTCCCGCGGACACACGGGCTTCATTCGGAGCTTTTCCTTCTGAAAAAAAAAAGCGGGCGAACGCATCCTGGGATGCCGGAGGTCAGGAGGTGCTCGGGGTGGCCGGAGCCGCCCATCTCGGTCTATCCCGGTCCATCCCGGTCCTCTCCGGTCCCGCCGCCCGCGGCTGCCGAAGTAAAACGAGCTCTGAAGGCCACAGGTCTGGGCTCCTTATTCCGTCCGCCCGATCCATCCCATCCCATGGATCCCATTCCATGGATCCCATCCCATCCCATCCCATCCGGCCCGCGAGTCCCGGGATGCCCGGAGGGGAGCGGGGAGCGGCCGGGTTGTCCCGGGATGAAGCTTTCCCTCTCCCCCCGGCCCGTCCGGGCTGATTTTCCCTTCGGACTCGGATGAAATTTCCCGTTTCCAGCGCTTTTCCAGCCCTCTCGGCCGGGCGGACCCGGGGCGCGCACCCCGTGCCCGGAGCAGATGCGGGAATCGCTTGGTGTTCCGCGGATCGCGGCTGTGCCGGGAACACAGCGCGAATTCCGGTCTGGAAAACCACAAATCCAGGTTTTTTTATCCCACTAAAATCGCGATCAACAGGTGACTCCGCACGGGCGCGTTCCGGGGAAGGAGGAGCCGCTGCTCCCGCGGGGTTCGGTTTCCCCATCCGCTCCCTCCCGAGGGATCCCGGAGCCTCTTTCCGTGCGAGTTTCGTGTTTTTCCCATTCCCGGGGGCCCATCCGTGGATCCACATCGGGAACAGTGGGAGCGGCCGAGGCGTTTCCCGGGAACGCGGCAGCGGGATGGGGACAAAAGCTCCCAAAACCTGCGGGAAAATCGCTCTCCCCACATCCAAATTCCTGCTGGGAGCTGTTGATTGTCCGGGTTTTCGGTGCTGGGAGTTTTTTGGAGCTGCCTGGTTTATCCCGGGGGTGGGGATGGCCGATATCCCGAAATTTTAGGGACGCTCCTAAGAGAGGTTATCAGGAATTTAAATTGAGATGGAAAAAGTGAAAATCCATCGAGACCTGGGCTGGGAGGGGGTGGGAGGAAACGGGAGCTGCCACTTCTGGGAGGAACGGAGACAAAGCAGAGCATCCCCGTGGAATCAATTCCCCGAGCCCAGCGGGAATCTCGGCAGCCATCCCTCATCTGCAGACACATTTAAGGGAAAGACAAAGAACAGATCTGCCTGTTCTCCCGGGAACAAACACACCCTGCATCGGGCACCGCCGAGAGGAAATGTTCCCGAGGCATCCTGCCTGTGCCAGAGGGAGAAATTGATCCAAAATCCCTTTTTTTTACTCTTTAGTGCCAGAGGAACGTTAGGGAAAGAGGGATTTTAGGACAACACAATAAGAGGGAGAATTAACAGGGATGTTTCAGTCATTCCAAAGCATTCCCAGATGTTTGATTGGCATTTGGGGTGTGGATAACACGGAAATTCCTGATCCTGGAATATCCCGGGGTGCACTGCCTGCTTGGGCACTCCTTGGGGGTTAAATCCTTTAGGATTTAATTAAATTAAATCCTTTGGGAGTTAATTCCTTAGGGGTTCTTCATTAATTACAGGGATGTTTGCATTAGTACAGGTTTTAATTAACCTTTGTCACAAGCCACAGCTTTTCCCAACCCTGGAATCCCAAGCCAAGTCAAATTCCTGGTTGTGGCATAAAACTGTGGGATTTCCAGTCTCAATCCACGATCCCTCCTTGCCTGGTGTGCCCCCACCCTAATCCAGTGGTTGTGACCCTAATCCCTAAAAAGAGCCCTGGTTTTAGGCAGGGAAACGTTGGGAAAAGGGGCTTTTCCTGCTCGGTGATGCAGAGATGCCAGGACACATCCGGTCCATCTGTGGGATTTGGGGCTCCCTCCCTCTCTGTCCTGCGGGGATTTGGGATTTGGCACAGCAAATGGATGGAATGTTTAGAAATTGTCCTTGGGCAGGAGGTGGAAGAACCTCTCAGACTCTGGGATCACCTCAATCCTGTGTTTTTGGGGTGATGGAGGAGCAGGAACCTCACGGGGAATGGAGATTCTTCGTCTGCTCCCAGCATTGTTTGGAAAACATCTGGAAAGCTGCAGGAAGAATTTATGGGGTCAACAGCCCCAGCGCTGGCAGCTCCTGGGGAAGTAAATGTGGCTCATTGGGGTGCTGAGGGCTCAGGAAATGGGGATGTTTGGGGTTCAGCCAGCCTGGATCCCACAGGAGGCTCCTGGGGTTGGGGTGAGGACACCCGAGGAGAGGAACGGCTTCCCTGGGTTTGCTCATTCCCCCAGAATGGTGGGAAATTTCCCATTTCACCCCCAGATTCCAGATTCCCTCGTTCACATCCATTCCCACTCCTCCCTGATGGGTCCATCCGTGGGATTCCCGGAGGAGGGGAAGGCTCAGTGACCTGGCAGGAGTGAGCGATCCTCAGGAACTGAGATCCCAGCAGGATGGAATCCTGGAATGGTTTGGGACGGGAAGAGCCTTAAATCCCACCCCAATCCATCCCATCCCATGGGCAGGGACACCTCCCACTGTCCCAGGTTATCCCAGCCTGGCCTTGGACATTCCCAGGGATCCAGGGGTGGAATTCCATCCCAGCCCCTCCCAGGAACAATTCCCAATTCCCAATATCCCACCCATCCCTGCCCTCTGGCAGTGTGACCCCATTCCCTGGCTCCTGTCCCTCCATCCCTTGGCCCAAGGTGAGGTTTTATGGGAATTTTTCCAATTTTTGTGACAGCAATTCCCAGTGGGGAAGGACTTTGCAGCAGGACCTTCTCTCAGCAGAATTCCCACTGGGATCCACCCATGGCAGGGATGGGAACGAGGTGATCTTTATGATCCCTTCCAACCCAAACCATTTAAAGACCAAATTTTGGGGGTTTTATGGCTGTTTTGGACTGACCAACACCCCAAAATTCCCACAGCCCCAACCAGAGCAGGGAATATTTGGAATTCTCCTGGAGTCCAGCCATAAAACAGCTCCAATGTGACTTTCCTGCATTCAGGATTGGAGTGATCTCACCTCAGCCTGCCCGAATTCCCGATTCCTGTCCCCACAATCATGACATCACCATTTTAATGGATTAAAATCCCGCTGCCAGGAGCTCCTGTGACCGCACACACCTCACTGCTCAACTCCCGGCTGGAAAAAACCCAAAAAAATTCCCTCTCCTTGGGGATATCCCGCACCCATCTCACCCCTGCGGTGCACTGGGTGCCGGCGCGTCCCTCCCAGCTCCTGTTAACTGGGAATGATGAATTAAATCCCGGCAGCGCCGCGGATCCTTGCGAGAGGAGCCCGGAGGAGCCCGGGGCGCTCCCGCAGCGCTCGGCTCGATTTTCCAGCTCTCTAAAAGCACTCCCGGAGCCGCCGCTTCCCCCGCTCCCCGCCCGCTTTCGGGAACCATCGCCCGCCCAAGGAGCACTTTGGCAGCTCGGACACGCCGGCAGTGGTGGGGGTTTATTCCACTTTCATATTCCGGCCAAATTCCCATTGATTTTTAAAGCAGCTCGGCTCGAGGGAGGAAAATCCGCCCCTGAAGTTCATTTGTGGTTAAAGGATAAAACCTTTTTAGGGGCAGAGCGGTTCCAACTTCCTGGTTTGCCTTGATATTTGTCATTCCAAGTGGAATCTGCTCCTGGATCCTGCAGCTCTGGGGCTGCCAATCCCTAATGAAAGGATGCTCCCTAAAAATCCCAGTATTCAGCTGAGACACCCCTCTAAACATCCCAATATTCAGCTGGGACACCCCTCTAAAAATCCCAATATTCAAATGGGATCCCACTCTAAAAATCCCAATATTCAATTGAGACACCCCTCTAAACATCCCAATAGTCAGCTGGGAACCGCCTCTAAAAATTCTAATCTTGAGCTAGAAACCCCTTAAAAAATCCCAATATTCAGCTAAGACACCCCTCTAAAAATCCCAGCATTCAACTGGGATTCTACTCTAAAAATCACAGTATTAAACTGGGGACCCTTTCTAAAAATCCCAATGTTTAGCTGAGATCTCCCTCTAAAAATCCTGCGATTCCCTTCTAAAAATCTCAATATTCAGCTGAGAACCCTCTCTAAAAATTCCAATATTGAGCTGGAAACCCTTTAAAAATTCCCAATATTCAGCTGGGAGTCTCCTTTAAAAATCCTGGGATCCAACTCTGAAAATCCCAATATCCATCTGGGCCCCCTGGTTAAGAGGAGCCCATTAATGATCATTAAAGAGCAGCTCATTAATGGGGCTGCTCCTCCCCCAGCCCTGTTTGTGTGGATGAACGGATCGGATCCATCGATTCCAGCCAGGAATAACTGCAGCCCCAGGGCACAGCGACACTTCCAGCTCCTCTGGAAAATAATCCAGCACTGGATTCCCAAATCTGATTTTCAAAATCTGCCCCAAAATCTGCCCCAAAATCTGATTTTCAGAGCTGTTGCTGGCAGCCAAATTTCTCCAGGTATTTCCCAGACTTTGAGCCTGGAAATGTAATTCCTGAATTCTGGAGTCAAAGGGTTCTTGTGGGAATTATTTTGAATCTGGCGCACGTTGGAATTAAGGGGTTTTCTCACCCCAAAATTCCAGGAGTCCTCCAAGGTGAAATTTGAGTGGCAGTGTCTTTTCCCTTCACTGAACTGAGTCCAGACCAAGGAATATTGGTGGATATAGGATTTATTCCCTCTGGAATGTGGAGCTGAGCTGAGAGAACTGGGAATGTTTCCCTGGAGAAGGGAAGGATGCAGGGAGAGCTCAGAGCCCCTTTTGGGGCCTGAAGGGGCTCCAGGAGAGCTGGAGAGGGACTGGGGCCAAGGGGATGGAGGGGACAGGAGCCAGGGAATGGGGTCACACTTGCAGAGGGGCAGGGATGGGTGGATATTGGGAATTGGGAATTTGTCCTGGAGGGGCTGGGATGGAATTCACCCTGATCCCTGGGAATGTCCAAGCCAGCTGGACATTGGGTTTGGAGCAGCCTGGGACAGTGAGGTCCCTGCCAGGCTGGATTTTGGGGTGGGATGGTTTTAAAATCCATTCCATGATCACCAATGCATTTATAGGGATCTGTTTTCTTTTACCTTTATTATTTTATGCCAAAAATCCGATATTTTTATCTCTGGGGCCCAGACTCTTCCTCTGAAGATGGAAACCGAAGGAAGTCTGAGCTTTGCAGGCCTGAGCAGATCCATCAATTTGGCCACGGGCAGCCTGGGAGCCATTCCACAGTTATGGGATGTATTTTTAGCCCATGGAAAAACAGTGTCAGGAGCACCTGATATGACAAATACACAGAGCAATCCATCACTTCCCTGCTCTTTATTCCATCACTATCAGGGCAGCAATTGTTTTATTTCCCCACTACTCACTGCTATTTGGGAAATGTCTCCAGGGAGACGGAGTGGAGGAACCGGGGAGGGAGATGGAACTGGGATGGAGATGGAGCAGGGATGGAGATGGAGAGGGAATGGAGATGGAGATGGAGATGATGGAGCAGGGATGGAGGAGATGGAGATGGAGGAGATGGAGCGGGAATGGAGGAGAAGGAATTGGAATTAAATCAATGGAACAGGAATGGAGTAGATGGAGCCAGGATAAAATCACTGGAGTGGGGATGGAGGAGATGGAGTGGGGACTTCTCCCTCTCTCCAGAACTATCCAAGGAGCTGAAGTGAGGAACTCAAGGATTCACCCACAGCCATTGGTCCTAAGAGGAGTTTAGGGATGATTTTATATGGGAAGAATGTGAATGTGGATCAAAACCTCCCACAGGGAACCTCAGCTCGATGGAGCTTTATTTGGGAATGTGCCATGAAACGAATGATGGGTTCGTGGTCCTGGATGATGGAAGGTGGTGAGAAATCCCATTGGGATATCACCAATGAACTGGGAGTGGAGAGCAACAGCAACAAAAACCACCAGGAACACGGAGAAGTTACAGAGAAATAAATAAATAAAATTAAAGTGTGGCCATGGATGGAGAAATGGGAGCGAGTGTGGAATGTGTGATGCCACCAGCAAACAATCCCCAATTCCAGGAGTCAAACCCCTTTGGAATAACAGCAGAGAGGGAACCACTCATCAGTTTAATTCTCCCTGCACATTCCGTGCCCCTCACATTCCTTTTCCCCCTTTTCCAGCAGCACCAGGCCCGTTTTCCCCCATAAATAACACCTGGAACAGAGCAAATCCATGGGATAGCCTTTAAATGATAAATGAATCCCCCTGGGAACAAATAGGATTTATTGGCAAACGGAGCCCAGCAGGAATTAGCTAATGAACCCTAACATTCGTCATCGCTTGGACACCGATGGAAAATCCAGACATGAATTAAAATGAGGGGTAGGGAGAAAGGAACAAGTTTGCCATAAAAAGAGATGAAAGGAGCTCCACCGTGCCATGGAGGGGCTGAGGTGTTGATTGGATTAGGGAAATGAGGAGATGGGAAAGGAGGGTGGGAATTCACGGGGGAATTGGGGGATCTAAACAAAATCACGGAATTGTTTCGGTTGGAAAAGATCTTTAAAGGGGTGGAACCCAACCAGGAACCAGCACCGTTAACCCACGTCCCCAAAACCACATCCACAGGTTTGGGAACAATTCCAGGGATGGGGATTCCAGCACTGGGCAGGGCATTCCGTTGATGGAATCCGAATCCTTCCATGGTAGCCACGCCAAGGAAACCACTCCGGTGGTATCCAGGCTAGGAATTGATCAGCTTTCCCTTTGTGTGGCGTTGGAAAATTGATTATGGAAGGAAAACTCCTCCAGTCTTCATGGACTGCTCAAATTCCTCATCATTTTATATCCCTTACCCATTCCTTATTTTAACCCTTATCCCGTTCTGTGATTTTTGATGGGATTTCGGTGGGGGAGAAGACAAATTCCAGAAATATTTCCCTGGGGAAAGTCATGCTGGAAGGCCACAATCACATTCCCATTCCTTTCCCTCCTTCTTCTCTTCCTCTTCCTTTCCTTTCCTTTCCTTTCCTTCTTTCCTTTCCTTTCCTTTCCTTCCTTCTTCCTTTCTTCCCTTTCCTTCCCTTCCTCTCTCCCTTCCCTTCCCTTCCTCCCTTTTCCCTTTTCCCTTCCCTTCCCTCCTCCCTTCCTTCCTCCTCCCTGCTCCTTCCCTCCTCCTTCCCTTCCCTTCCCTTCCCTTCCCTTCCCCTTCCCTCCCCTTCCCTTCCCTCCCTTCCCCTTCCTCCCTTCCCTTCCCTTCCTCCCTTCCCTCCTTTTCCCCCGTTCCCCTTTTCCCCTCCCCTCCAAAGATCCTTTCTCACTGCCCTTCCCGAGCACACGGAATTTTCCGACACAAACACTTCATCCCTGCTTATCAGACAGAAGATGCCGTAGAAATTACATTACAGCCAGCAGAAAGCGTGGATTGGCCCCCTCGGTGCCTCGGAGATGGATTTGGGCTCTTGTTCATTTTTCTTCCGTCATAAAATCTCCCATCCTTTATTTTCCTTTTATATCCCGGACAGTTCCTAATCCTTTGCTGAAGGCTGGATGACAGGAGGTTATTTTCCAGTTGAAAATGAAATGGAAGCAAAGCCTCCAGCTCTGCAAACCTCCTGCTTCTCCTTTCTTCTCCTTTATTTTCCCTTCTTCTCCTTTCTTTCCCTTTCTTTTCCTTTCTAATCCTTTCTTTTCTGGTTTTCCCTTATTATCCTTTATTTCAGGTGTAACTCGTTTCCTGTCCTTCTCATTTCTCCAGTATTCCTATACTATTTTCCCCATATATCTATATATCCCATATTTTTCCATATTTTCCCATATTTTCTTTACCTTTCTTACCTTCTTTCTTCTCTTTCTTCTTTATTTCCTTTCTTTCTTCTTTTTTCCTTTTATTCCTTTATTCCCTTTCCCTTATTCCCTTATTTCCAGAGCAAACCCACCCGGTCCTTGATGGTAGATCTGTAGGGTCTCTGCTCCCCCAACACTCTGGAATTCCATCATTCCCTGATCCCTTTCCCATAAAAAGATTCCCACACATCATCCTTGGAGCCCCAAAAGTTCTGCGGGATTGGTCCCACAATGAGTGATTGTTGGTTGATTGGGATTGGGATGGGATGGATGGGATGGATGGATAGATGGATCCATGGATGGATGGGATGGCAGGGAGGATGGGATGGAAGGGATGGGGAGGATTGGGATTGGATGGATGGGAATGGGATGGATGGGATCCATGGATGGAATGGATCCATGGATGGATGGCAGGGATGGATATGGGATGGATCATGGATGGGATGGGATCCATGGATGGGATGGATTTAAGGTCCTTCCATCCCAACCCAGCCTGGAAATTCCAGGATTCCTCGAATGCTCCAGGCAGGGATGAGGAGGATGAGGAATCTGCTTGGAAATCCTAGAGGGAGCTGGGAGGTGGAAATTCCTGAGGAGCTGGAGGCTCAGCCTGAGAAAAGGGGATCCAAGATGATTTTCTCTCTGGAATCCCGCCAGGGTGGAGGGGGGGTTGGGTCTGCTCAGGAACAGGGACAGGAGGAGAGGGACGGCTTCAGGCTGGACCAGGGGGGACATTTTGGTATTTCCTTTATGGGAAGGGCTGTCCACCCTGCCCAGTGCTGGAATCCCCATCCCTGGAATTGTTCCCAAACCTGTGATGTGGTTTTGGGGACTGGGTTAACGTGCGGTTCCTGGTGGGTTCCACCCCTTTAAAGATCTTTCCCAACCAAAATTTGGATTTGTTTAGATCCCCCAATTCCCCCGTGAATTCCCACCCTCCTTTCCCATCTCCTCATTTCCCTAATCCAATCAACACCTCAGCCCCTCCATGGCACGGTGGAGCTCCTTTCATCTCTTTTTATGGCAAACTTGTTCCTTTCTCCCTACCCCTCATTTTAATTCATGTCTGGATTTTCCATCGGTGTCCAAGCGATGACGAATGTTAGGGTTCATTAGCTAATTCCTGCTGGGCTCCGTTTGCCAATAAATCCTATTTGTTCCCAGGGGGATTCATTTATCATTTAAAGGCTATCCCATGGATTTGCTCTGTTCCAGGTGTTATTTATGGGGGAAAACGGGCCTGGCACTGTTGGAAAAGGGGGAAAAGGAATGTGAGGGCACGGAATGTGCAGGGAGAATAAACTGATGATGGTTCCCTCTCGTTATTCCAAAGGGTTTGACTCCTGGAATTGGGGATGTTTCGTTGACAACACATTCCACCTCGCTCCCATTTCTCCATCCATGGCACACTTTAATTTATTTATTCTCTGAAACTCGCCGT
>VKON01003608.1:102107-125187 GCA_009741485.1 Malurus cyaneus samueli | reverse complement strand
TTGTCCCAATCCTTCTGTCTCCACCAGGATCTGGGAATGTTTTGGCAATTCCTGACTAAAATCCCCATTCCCATGGGCAGGAGGCATGGAATTAATAAGGATTGGGTTTTTTAGGATAGTTCCCTTCCTCAGGTCACAACTCCTCCCTCCTCAAGCACTCAGGCAATCCCCATTCTCTCTCATCATTATAATCGACAGGTATATTTTTATAAGTGCTGAACCTGAGGAAAAGGGATTACTAAAAAAAACCACCCAAATCCTTAATCCTGCCCATGGGAATGGGGATTTTAGGCAGGAATTGCCAAAACATTCCCAGATCCAGGTGGAGGCAGAAGGATTGGGACACTTTGAGCCTCGGTCAATCCCAAAGCTTTGGAATGGTTTGTGTTGTTCCCCTCATTTCTGCATCCTCCAGGAAAACCGGAGATGCCAGGAAATAATTCAGGAATTATTCAGGAAAATCACCTTTTCTTCCCCAAAATCTGCCTCCAGAGGGAAAAGCACAATATCACAACAATGGAACGGGAGAGGAATTGGGATGAAATGGATTTGGGATTTGGGCAGAATGGTGGCAGCTCCTCTGTTCCCCCAAAAATCCGAAATCCTTGTGGGAAAACAGGAATGGGAAAAGCAGGAATGGGAAAAGCAGGAATGGATTTGTCACCCAGGGATCCTCTGAGCCTCTGTTTTCAGCATGAAAATGTGAAAAATGTTTGTGAATATTGGCTGGGGGTGGAGCAGAGCTCGTTTGTCTCTGAAATGATGGATGGGAGGGTTTAGGGAGCCGTGGCCGCCTCCTGGAATATTCCCAATAATTCCTGCGAGGTGATGAGGGAAGTGACAGCAGGGCTGGGGTTTGGCTTGGGAGGAGGCCAAAAAAAAGGAGAAAATTGGGCTTCAGGCACGAATCCATCACGGGAAATGAGGGGAGTCAGAGCAGCTCAGGGAGGGAAGAGCAGGAGAAATCCTTGGAATAAAAAGGGAATAAGGAAGGGGATCCTGGCTGATCCCATCCTTTAAAATCCCCTTTGGAAATTCTGTTCCCGCTGGAGCTCGTTCCAGCAGCCTCATTCTGTTTCCACGCTGTTCTCCTGAGATCCTGGAGCAGCTGATCCCCATTTTGGGGTGAAATGAAGGGGAGATTTCCCAACCCTTTGTGCTTCATTCCCTCTCCTTTTCCCCCATTCCCTCTCCATTCCCCATTCCCTCCCAGTTCCCCCATTCCTCTCATTCCCATTCCCTCTCATTCCCCCATTCCCTCTCCATTTCCCCATTCCTCTCCCAATTCCCCCTTCCTCTCCAATTCCCGTTCCCTCTCCGTTCCCCCCATTCCCTCTCCAGTTCCCCATTCCCTCTCCTGTTCCCCCATTCCTCTCCATTCCCCCATTCCTGCTCCAGTTCCCCATTCCCTCTCCTTCCCCCATTCCCTCTCCAGTTCCCCCCATTCCCTCTCCATTCCCCATTCCCATTCCCATTCCCCATTCTCCATTCCCATTCCCCTTCCACTTCCCCATTCCTCCCATTCCCTTCCGCTCCATTTCCCCCATTCCCTTCTTTTCCCTCCATTCCCTTCTCCAGTTCCCCATTCCCTCCATTCCCCCATTCCCTCTCATTCCCCATTCATTCCCTCTCCAGTTCCCCCCATTCCACAGGAGAATCCTAAAAAACCTTCCCAAATTTGAGAATCATGGACTATCCAGAGCTAGAAAAGTCCCACAGGCTCATTTTTCCAGCCAAAACCCAAACATCTCCCACTCCTGACAAAAACAAATCACATTTTTTTCCCACCTGGAAAGAGTGGGAATGAAAGAAATGGAGCAAAAAAAAATCTCCCACTGCAGGTGGCAACGGAGAAACGAGAAAAGAACACAAAATAACTGCGGAGCTGCTGCTTTTTCTTATTTTCCTTTTTTTTTTTTTTTTTCCCTCATCTTTTTGGTTCCCAGAAGGGAGAATGATTCACGCAGCAATTTGGGATGGATGCTGAAGCCTCGGGGCTGTCAATTTTCCGGGGCTGAGGGGATGTGGATGTTCATCCACCCCCGCAGTGGGGAGCTGGCAGCTCTGATTTGGAGATTTTTTATTTTAATGAGCCGTGGAAATCAGCCCGGGCTCCCAGCCGAGCTGGAATCAGGAGATTCCCAGGAGATTTTCCCTGTAAACCCTGCTCAGAAACTGTAAAACTGTGGGTGGAGGTGTCTGTGCAGGGAATTCGTGCTCAGAATTTGGGAATGGGGTGGGAGGGAAGATTTTGGGGCTTTTGGATGTTGAGAATCAAATCCATCTTGGATTTTTTCATGGTCAGGGTCCTTTTCCCAACATTCCTGCTCTCTCTGCCACTCTAGAATATTCCCTTTCTCTTTGAGATGATCCCAAAAAATCCCTGGATGGGATTGAGAAAGGGGAGGTTCTCCTCTCCCACCAAAAATCCAAGGAATGGAGTAATATTGGATTAGCTGATAATACCGAATCAGGCTCTGCCGGTTCCTGGATTTGAGGCTGGCTTTTGTGCCAACAAACCTGCCATTTTCCGCTGGAATTTTGGAATTTTGGGATTTTGGACACTTCTCCCAGGGATGGGATTCTTGGGGTGTCCCACCCAGAAAATCCCACTTGGAAACCACCTGGAAAACCCACCTGGAAAATCCCACCCGAAAATCCCACCAGGAAAATCCACCAGAAAATCCCACCCAGAAATCCCAAGAAAATCCCACCGAAAATCCCACCCGGAAAATCCCATTGGAAAATCCCACCTGGAAAATCCACTTGGAAAATCCCACCTGGAAAATCCCACCCAGAAAATCCCACCCAGAAAATCCCATCCAGAAAATCCCACTCAGAAAATCCCACCCGGAAAATCCCATTTGGAAAATCCCCAGAAATCCCACTTGAAATCCCATTTGGAAAATCCCATTGGAAAATCCACCCGGAAAATCCCACCGGAAAATCCCATTTGGAAAATCCCATTTGGAAAATCCCACCTGGAAAAATCCATTTGGAAAAATCCACTGGAACATTCCATTGGAAAATCCCACTTTGGAAATCCCACCCAGAAAATTCACACCTAAACACGACCCGATGTGGGTCTGGCCATGGAGCGTTTTATGGGATTGGGAATGTGTGGAGTAGAAAATCCCTCTGGAAAAATGATCCCTCTGGAAAATTCCAGTTTAGGAATTTAGGATTTCGGCTCGAGGTTTGTGTTTGGGGTGATGGATTGTGCTCTCCACGCCCTCAGAGCCGCCTTTTCCCCTCATTCCCATCTCTCCCCTTCCATCATCTCCGACAGGATCATTCCCAATTTAATTCCATCCTTCAGCAGATTTTTGGGTGCTTTTCCCAGGAAAAAATAAAAGGAGATTTGGTCTCCCCCGTTGGCCTGAGGATGGAAAGCTCTGAGGGAGAGGAATCTGAGGTGGAATTTATTTTATGACAAATAAGGAGATGAAAACCAAATACCAGGAATAAACCGGGAATTTTCCATGGGGAGAGGGAGGAGAGCGGTGGAATATTCCAGAATTCCTGGCGCCCCGAGCAGCTCAGTGTGGGGTGTGAGGCTGGAATATTCCAATTCCATGGGATTGGGGACATTTTTTATGGGATTGGGGCCGCTTTTTATGGGATTGAGGAGGCTTTCCATGGGATTGGGGTGGATTTCATGGGATTGGGGCCACTTTCATGGGATTGGGGAGGCTTTCCATGGGATTGGGGTGGATTTCATGGGATTGGGGCTACTTTCATGGGATTGGGGCCGCTTTTTATGGGATTGGGGCACTTTCTGGATTGGGGGCTTTCCATGGGATTGGGTCGCTTTCCATGGGATTGGGGCCACTTTACATGGGATTGGGGTCGCTTTCCATGGGATTGGGCGGCTTTCCATGGGATTGGGCCGATTTTTATGGCTTGGGCTGCTTTTTATGGGATTGGGGCCACTTTCCATGGGATTGGGGCACTTTCCATGGGATGGGGTGGCTTTCCATGGGATGGTTTCCTGGGATTGGGGGCTCCAGGAGAGCTGGGAGCCAGAGGGTCCTGCAGGGATGGGAGGGATGGTCCAGTGTGGGATGGGATGGAGAAGGGAAGGATCCAGGGAGAGTCAGACCCTTTTGGGCTGAGGGGCTCCAGGAGAGCTGGAGAGGGACTGGGGCAAGGGATGGAGGGACAGACACGGGAATGGGGTCACACTGCCAGAGGGCCGGATGGGTGGGATATTGGGAATTGTTCCTGGGAGGGCTGGGATGGAATTCCACCCCTGGATCCCTGGGAATGTCCAGGACATTGGGGTTTGGAGCAGTGGGAGGTGTCCCTGCCATGGAATGGGGTGGATGGGATATCCTTAAATCTCCTCAACCCCAGCTCTCCTGGGATTTGATGAAGCCCAAATCCACGTTTTTCTTTCTTTCCTGGGATTTGTGGCACAGGAAAATCCCGGATCAAGGGCGGGAGGAGCCTCTCCTGCTCCCTGCAGGCGAACATTCCCTGCCAGAATTCCTATGGGAGGGAATTTCCCCGCTGGGATAAGGATGCTGCTCATTCCCATTTTCCTGCTTTTCAGAACTCTGCCATTCCCAAAAATCCCCCTTTGCGCCCGAATCCTCTTTTCCCAGAAATATTTTGTCCAAATCAGTTGCTTTGAGGAAGAGCTTTAAAACAGGGTTGTTTTTTTTTTTTTTTGGAAAATCCTCTCCCTGGTGTAGAACTGAATCCAAATTCCTCCTGGAATTCTGGCTCCCATTGCCCAGGGAATTTTGATTTGGTCATGGGATTAAATGGAAATAAATCCCAAATGGAATTGAAGCTGTTCCTGTATTCCCACTAACTCTGGGTTGATTTAATGGAGGAAAAAGGATTTTTGGAAGGCTCCTGCAGAAAAATGTTGGCTGGATGAACCGGAGCAATTATTGCTTAACGAGGACACCGAGTCCCAGCAGCTCAGCCCAAACTCCCAGGTTTATTTTCCCAGCAAAATGCATCCAAATCAAATAAAAATGGTCCCAACATTCAGCTGGACAGCGGCACACACCGTACTGTCAGAGAAAATGCCAAGGCGCCAAAAGCTCCGGGAATAGGGGGGCGGCGGGGGGGGGGCGGCGAGCGGACGGACGCGGGCGGCCATGCCGCGTACGGCGCGTCCGCCATTTTGAGAAACATGGGCAGCGGCGGGAAAAATATCGGCCGAAACCGTAAGCCCCTGAGGGCGCGGTGGAGGTTGGAGGGGGCGCGCGGAGGCATTTGGGCGGCCATTTCGCTTACGGGGCGTTCGCCATTTTGTGCCAAGTCGGGTCTCTGTCCGTTGCCTCTCCGTGCGTGTCAATTACCTGAAACTGAATTGGGACCGGTCAGACTAAGCATAGCTCGTAAAAGCCAGACTATGACCTGGGGCGCTAGATGTGAGTTTGAATCTTAAGGCTTTGATGATTTACGCAGGTTGAGAATTAAATATGTGCAGGTGTTGACTTGGAGGAGGAGTGTGCGAGGCGTGAGAGGATTAAAATAATGAAAGTGCGATGCAGCTAAGTACGGAAAATAACCTACAGATATGTATAAGATTAAATTTAATTTAAATGGTTAGATTTCTAATTTAGAGTTCCGCGGTCTGAGTGACCTGCGGGTGTGGTGTGGTGTACATTCATTTCCAGCGGGAGGGTTGGGTGTGGGCTGGTCTTGGGTTTTGGTGGCTGTCTGTTCACCAGGTCGGTGAAATCGGAAGGTGGAGCGGCCCGTGATTAAGAAGTGCAGATTGTGTTGGCTGTTCCCGCAGCGAGGGCTTTATTGGGGGGCGGGGCGGGGAGGCGGGGGCAGGGCGTGTTTGGCGGTGCGTGTGGTGTCCTCCCCGGGACGCTGCCGGCGGGAGGGCGGAGCGTGGGATGTCCCAAACCCCCCCGGCACATTCCTGACGGATCAGAGAGGGGACAAACCCCACGGCAGGGTCAGATCCAGAGGTTTTTCCAAGGCGGTGTCACATCCCGAGGTTTTTAAGGAGGAATTAACTCCAGGAGCTCTCCGTGCCGCTGCCAGGCCGTTCCCAGCTTCCCAAACCCCTGCAAGGACGGGCCCGGCCCTAAGAGCTCGTTAAACCCAGCAGTGAAAAAGGCCACAGATGGAAAATAAGTCGAGCTAAGCGGATCGGAGCGCCAAGATCCGTCCTGGGATCAAGGATAGCCTTACGTAATTGCACAGAGCCCGGGGAACGCTGCCCTGGCTGCGGGATCACGGCAAACACCCCCTTCCCAAAGGATTCCACAGGAATGATCCCACCCCACAGCCCCTTCCTGATCCAGGCAGGAATTCCCAGTTTGGAATTGGGCACAACCCCCCGGATCAGCAGCTGGAACAGGCTGGCTCTGGGTTGGGGTTTTGGGGTGGCTTTTCCATCAGATTCCCTTCCCGGGGCGTTTTCCAGAGGTTGGGTCTGGGAAGGAAATCCCGGTGGAGCCATCCCGGTCCTTTTCCTGCAATTCCCATCAGCCCTGCTCCAGGAGAAATCCCACAGCCTCCCCTGTCCGGGGGTGTTTTCCTGCCCTTCGAGTGCTGAAGCGCTTTAAATGCATTTCCGTCGTATCCATAAAATCTTTGGATGTGTTTTCACCGGAATTGAGGCAAAGGGGAGGATTTGGGACAAGCGGGGGCCGACTCTTTGGAAAAGAAGATTCCCCGTTGTGCCGGCACAGTCCCTCACGGATCCCGGGATGGGCTCGGGGAATGCGGGGGCTGCTCCGAGCAGCGGGATCTTCCCGAGCTCCCGTCCATCCCCTCCACCTCCCCCAACTCCCTCGGGAATCCTGCGCTCACCAGGAACCCTTCCCTGATCGTTAACACCCGTTAATTGTCCCGATGTTAATTGTCCAGATGTTAATTGTCCCGATGTCTGTTGGGATGCAGACAGCTCCATTAATAATAATTTTCCCCATATTTGTGGGATGCACACAGCCCCATTAACACCCCGTTAATTGTCCCGATGTCTNCTGGCTGGCGGGGTGTTTTGTAGGATTTGGGAGCGGCCCGGAGGATCCCAAAGGGAGCAGCGGGACAGGGCCGATCCCATCCCCGATCTGCAGCCGCCGGAGCTGCCACGGAAAATCCATCGCTCCCGATATCGCCCCGAGCGCCGCTTTTATCCGGAGCTGCCCCGTCCCCGCCGCGCTCAGGGACTGATTTTATGTCAAAAAAACCCAATTACCCAAACCCGGCCCGGTTTGTCCCAAAAAACCCCCAAAGGACTGCAGGAAAACCCTCCCGAGCTCCAGCGGGGTTGGGATTTTTGTCCTTTCTGGAGCTGCCTCCAGGATTTGTGTTTGGGATGGAAATTCCTCTGAGAATTATTGATAATCCCTCACATTTCTTTTATTTTTAAGCAGTCAGGGTGTTTTAAATTGCCTTTATCATTCCCATCCCACCAAACTCTCCCTTCCCCCCTTCCTGCCCCACATTCCCTTCCCAATCCTGCTCCATGCCAGGAACTGAGAGAGGAAAATTCAATTCCTCACCTTTGGATCCCAAATTCGGCTGGAATTTGGAACCATCACCACCTCCCTGCCCCTCTCACTCCAGCTCTGCTCCTTCCCTTCCTGCAGGAAAAATCCTGGAGCTTATTTAGGATTTGAGAGCCTCTCCAGCATCCCAGTGGGAAAACCCAAAGGTGCCCAAATTCCATGAAAATCCCCCAGATTTGGGTGGGAAATGCTCCTTTGGATCCAGCTCTTGGTCGTTGTCACCTCACAGTGGATCTGGGAGCTCCTCGGAGCCCCAAAATGGGAATTTGTGGAGAAAAAAAAAAACATTCCTGGCTGAGATCCGACAGATTTGAAGGGACAGAGGGGTCAGAGAGGATCCCTGGCTCTGTTACTCCAGGGTTACTCCTTTTAGTAGGGTTTGAGGATTCATGGAAAGAGGCCCCAGCCTGGCAGGGAAAACCAGACCAGACAGGTCTGTTTTTAATTTAATTTCAATGTAAAATCTAATTTCAATTTAATTTCAAATTAATTATTCCCACTCTTATTATTCCCACTGTTCTCCACTGATTTTTCCCTCCCCATCACTTCCCACTGATTCCCCTTTTTTCCATCAGGATTTTCCCATTTTTCCCGAGTTTTCCCTCAGGAATCCATTCCTATTTGGAGCCCAAAGCACTTCCATGGGTATTTTTTAATGCAAACTGAGCCCCAGCAGCATTTTTGGCAGCCAAAGAACACAAATGGGGTTATTTTCATCTCCGCTTTTGTGCTGCAGTTAAATCCTAATTTCATTTTCTAACAAAGCCAAACTCTTCGGGAAGGCTTGGGGAAATATTTGGATGCTTTTCCCGATTTTCTATTTCATTCCAGCCCTTTGTGTTTATTTTAAAGACCTCAGTTGTTGTAACAATCAGGGATATTCAGCCTGGAACTGCACATCCCAAGCGTGGGAGGATCCCACAGCAAACATCCCAAAAAAGCTGCTGGGAACAGCCAAAATCTGATTTTATCACGGGGCCTCGATTTCCACTTGAACAGAGCACAAAATAAAGCAACCACCTCGTGGAATTGAATTAATAAAAAACCTGAGGTATCAGAGGGGAAATTAAATTAAAAATTAAATTTAAATTAATTTTAATTATACATATTCTGTAGGTTTATTTTCTATAGCTTATATATTTCATTATTTAATCCTATCCAATTTCAATCATATTAATATTTTATTAACTGTAATTATAAAATTAAGATTTAAATTCATTAGGAATGAAAGGATTCATGTCTGGTTTAAATGCCAGTTATTCCCTCAGTTCAGGAAGAAGAGGAGAGAAAAAAATTCCTGTCCAGCTGAATGTTGGAACCATTTTTATTTGATTTGGATGCATTTTGCTGGGAAATTAAACCTGGAGTTGGCTGAGCTGCTGGGACTCGGTGTCCTCGTTAAGCAATAATTGCTCCGGTTCATCCAGCCAACATTTTTCTGCAGGAGCCTTCCAAAAATCCTTTTTCCTCCATTAAATCAACCCAGAGTTAGTGGGAATACAGGGAACAGCTTCAATTCCATTTGGGATTTATTTCCATTTATCCCATGACCAAATCAATCCCTGGGCAATGGGAGCCAGAATTCCAGGAGGAATTTGGATTCAGTTCTACACCAGGGAAGGATTCCAAAAAAAAAAAAACACCCTGTTGTTAAAGCTTTCTCTCAAAGCAACTGATTTGGGACAAAATATTTCTGGGAAAAGAGGATTCGGGCGCAAAGGGGGATTTTTGGGATGGCAGAGTTCTGAAAAGCAGGAAAATGGGATGACAGCATCCTATCCCAGCGGGGAAATTCCCTCCCATAGGAATTCTGGCAGGGAATGTTCGCCTGCAGGGAGCAGGAGAGGCTCCTCCCGCCCTTGATCCGGGATTTTCCTGTGCCACAAATCCCAGGAAAGAAAGAAAAACGTGGATTTGGGCTTCATCAAATCCCAGGAGAGCTGGGGTTGGAGGAGATTTTAAGGATTATCCCAATCCACCCCATTCCACGGCAGGGACACCTCCACTGCTCCAACCCCAATGTCCTGGACATTCCAGGGATCCAGGGTGGAATTCCATCCAGCCCTCCCAGGAACAATTCCAATTCCCAATATCCCCCATCCTGCCTCTGGCAGTGTGACCCCATTCCCGGGTCCTGTCCCTCCATCCTTGTCCCCAGTCCCTCTCCAGCTCTCCTGGAGCCCTTCAGCCCCAAAAGGGGCTCTGAGCTCTCCCTGGATCCTTCCCTTCTCCATCCCATCCACATGGACCCTCCCCCATCCTGCAGGACCCCTGGCTCCAGCTCTTCTGGAAAGCCGCCCCAATCCATGGAAAGCCCCCCATCCCATGGAAGCCACCCAATCCCATGGAAAGTGCCCAATCCCATGGAAAGTGGCCCCAATCCATAAAAAGCAGCCCAAGCCATAAAAATCGGCCCAATCCCATGGAAAGCCCCCAATCCCATGAAAGCGACCCAATCCCATGTAAAGTGGCCCAATCCCATGGAAAGCGCCAATCCCAAAGCGCCCATCCAAAAGTGCCCCATCCATGAAATACCCCAATCCCATGGAAAGCCCCCATCCATGAAAGTGGCCCAATCCCATGAAATCCACCCATCCCATGGAAAGCCTCCTCAATCCCATAAAAAGCGGCCCATCCCAAAAAATGTCCCCATCCCATGGAATGGAATTCCAGCCTCAACCCCACACTGAGCTGCTCGGGGTGCCAGGAATCTGGAATATTCACCGCTCTCCTCCCTCTCCATGGAAATTCCGTTTATCTGGTATTGGTTTTCATCTCCTGTTTGTCATAAAATAAATTCCACCTCAGACTCCTCTCCTCAGAGCTTTCCATCCTCAGGCCAACGGCGGGAACAAATCTCCTTTTTTTTTCCTGGGAAAACACCCAAAATCTGCGAAGGAGGAATATTGGGAATGACTGTCGGAGATGATGGAAGGGAGAGATGGGAATGAGGGAAAAGGCGGCTCTGAGGGCGTGGAGAGCACAATCCTCACCCCAAACACAACCGCGCTCCGAAATCCTAAATTCCTAAACTGGAATTTCCAGAGGGATCATTTCCAGAGGGATTTTCTACTCACACATTCCAATCCCATAAAACGCTCCATGGCCAGACCCACATCTGGTGGGGTTTCAGGTGGATTTTCTGTGTGGAATTTTCCAAATGGATTTCTGGGTGGGATTTTCTGGGTGGATTTTCCAGGTGGATTTTCCAAAGGGATTTCTGGTGGATTTTCCAAATGGGTTCGGGGATTTTCCAGGCGGGATTTCCAAATGGGATTTTCCAGTGGGATTTCGTGGATTTCCAAATGGAGATTTTCCAAGTGGATTTTCCAAATGGGATTTTCTAAGTGGATTTCTGTGTGGATTTCCAAATGGATTTTCCAGATGGGATTTCCAGGTGGGATTTTCTGAGGGGATTTTCTGATGGGATTTTCCAGGTGGATTTTCCAAGTGGGATTTTCTGGTGGGATTTTCTGGGTGGGATTTTCTGGGTGGGATTTTTCCGGGTGGGATTTTCCGGGTGGGATTTTTCCAAGTGGGATTCTCCAAGTGGATTCCAATGGATTTCCAAATGGTATTTTCCAAGTGGGATTTTCCGGGTGGGATTTTCCAAATGGGATTCTCCAAGTGGGATTTTCTGGGTGGGACACCCCAGAATCCCATCCCTGGGAGAGATGTCCAAAATTCCAGAATTCCAGCGGGAAAATCAGGCAGGTTTGTTGGTCCACAAACGCAGCCTCAAATCCAGGGACACCAGGCAGAGCCTGAATTTCGGATTCATTCAGCTCAATCCCAATATTTTTTACTCACCACCTGGATTTTTTGGTGGGAGAGGAGGAACCTCCCCTTTCTCAACCCATCCAGAGGATTTTTTGGGATCATCTCAAAGAGAAAGGGAATATTCCGAGTGGCAGAGAAGAGCAGGATGTTGGGAAAGGACCCTGAACCATTGAAAAAATTCACAAGATGGATTGATTCTCAATATCCAAAGCCCCAAAGCTTCCCTCCCACCCCATTCCCAAATTCTGAGCACGAATTCCCTGCACAGACACCTCCCACCCACGTTTTCCAGTTCTGAGCAGGGTTACAGGGAAATCTCCCGGGAATCTCCTGATTCCAGCTCGGCGGGAGCCCGCTGATTCCCACGGCCTCATTAAAATAAAAAATCTCCAAATCAGAGCTGCCAGCTCCCCACTGCGGGGGTGGATGAACATCCACATCCCTCAGACCCGGAAATTGACAGCCCCGAGGCTCCACATCCATCCCAAATTGCCTGCGTGAATCATTCTCCCTTCTGGGAACCAAAAAGAGGGGAAAAAAAAAAAAAAAAAGGAAAATAAGAAAATAAGCAGCAGCTCCGCATTATTTTGTGTTCTTTTCTGTTTCTCCGTTGCCACCTGCAGTGGGAGATTTTTTTTTGCTCCATTTCTTCTCATTCCCACTCTTTCCAGGTGGGAAAAAAATGTGATTTGTTTTTTGTCAGGAGTGGAGATGTTGGTTTTGGCTGGAAAAATGAGCCTGTGGGACTTTTCTCAGCTCTGATAGTCCATGATTCTCAAATTTGGAAGGTTTTTTAGGATTCTCCTGTTGGGAATGGGAACTGGAGCAGGATGGGCGAATGGAGGGAGGGGATGGAGAGGGAATGGACGGGAGGGAATGGGGGAACTGGAGAGGGAATGGGGAACTGGAGAGGAATGGGGATGGAGAGGGAATGGGGGAATGGAGAGGGAATGGGAACTGGAGCAGGAAGGGAATGAGAGGGAATGGGAACAGGAGAGGGAATGGGGAATGGAGAGGGAATGGGGGAATGGAGAGGAAGGGGAATTGGAGAGGAATGGGGAACTGGAGAGGGAATGGGGATTGGGAGGGAATGGGGAAATGGAGAGGGAATGGGGGAATGGAGACGGGATGGGGGGAAATGGAGAGGGAATGGGGAATTGGAGAGGAATGGGGAATGGGAGGGAATGGGGAATGGAGAGGGAATGGGGGAATGGAGAGGGAAGGGCTGGAGAGGAATGGGGGAATGGAGAGGGAATGGGGGAAATGGGGGGATGGGGAATGGGGGAAAAGCAGAGGGAATGGGGGACTGGGAGGGAATGGGGGACAGGAGAGGGAATGGGGGAACTGGAGCAGAATGGGGGAATGGAGAGGGAATGGGAGGAACAGAGAGGGAATGAGGAACTGGAGAGGAATGGGGGAACTGGAAGAGGGATGGGGAACTGGAAGCAGGAATGGGGAAGGAGCAGGAATGGGGGAACTTGGGAGGGAATGGGGAACTGGAGAGGAATGGGGAAAAGGAGAGGGAGGAAGCACAAAGGGTTGGAAATCTCCCCTTCATTTCACCCCAAAATGGAGGATCAGCTGCCGGATCTCAGGAGAACGCGTGGAAACAGAATGAGGCTGCTGGAACGAGCTCCAGCGGGAACAGGACATTCAAGGGGATTTTAAAGGATGGGATCAGCAGTCCCTTCTTATTCCCTTTTTTTTCCAGGATTTTCTCCTGCTCTTCCTCCCTGAGCTGCTCTGACTCCCCTATTTCCGTGATGGATTCGATGCCTGAAGCCCAATTTTCTCCTTTTTTTTGGCTCCTCCCAGCCAAACCCAGCCCTGCTGTCACTTCCTCATCACTCGCAGGAATTATTGGGATATTCCGGAGGCAGGCCACGGCTCCCTAAACCCTCCCATCCATCATTTCCAGAGACAACGAGCTCTGCTCACCCCCAGCCATATTCACAACTTTTTCACATTTTCATGCTGAAAACAGAGGTCAGAGGATCCCTGGGTGACAAATCCATTCCTGCTTTTCCCATTCCTGCTTTTCCATTCCTGTTCCTTCCTGCTTTTCCATCCGCTTTTCAACGATTTCGGATTTTTGGGAGAACAGAGGACTGCCACCATTCTGCCCAAATCCCAAATCCATTTCATCCCAAATTTCTCTCTCCGTTTCCATTGTTGTGATATTTGTGCATCCCCTCTGGGGCAGATTTTGGGGAAGAAAGGTGATTTTCCTGAATAATTCCTGAATTATTTCCTGGCATCTCCGGTTTTCCTGGAGATGCAGAAATGAGGGACAACACAAACCATTCCAAAGCTTTGGGATTGACCTGAGGCTCAAAGTGTCCAATTTCTGTCTCCACCGGATCTGGGAATGTTTTGGCAATTCCTGACTAAATCCCATTCCCTGGGCAGGATTAAGGATTTGGTGGTTTTTTTTAGATAATCCTTTTCCTCAGGTTCAGCACTTCCTCCCTCCCTCCCCAGCAGGGCAAACCCACTCCTTTCTCCCACCCCAAGGGATCCCCCTCATTTCTCCATATTCCACCCCAAATCCCCGCCCACCGTGCGCCGCGGTGTTTGCGCAGCGAGCGTCATTAACTCCTGCCTCATTAAGAGTTGATTAATGAGGAAATCGCGGAGCTGCGGGTTGCCTTTGGGATCTGCGGGAGCAGAGTCAAATCGGCTCTGTCCGGGTGGGAAACAGCGGGAAAACCTGGGGAGAGCAGGGACTGAGGAGCCAGGAACGTAAAATGGGAATATCGGGGTTTTCTAAAGCAACAGAAATAAATAAATATTATTATTATATTATTATTATTATTAATTATTATTATTATTATATTATTTATATTATTATTAAATTATTATTATTATTATATTATTACTATTATTATTACTATTATTGCTATTATCTATTATCATTGTTATATCATCACAAACAACCCCAAGCTTCAGCTCAAGCAAGACTCCCTCTGCTCTTCTCACTCCTCGGGATCATTCCTCAGGATCATTTTTAGGACCATTTTTGGGATCATTCCTTAGGGTCATTCCTCAGGATCATTCCTTGGGATCATCCTTTGGGATCATTTTTGGGATCACTCCTCAGGATCGCTCCTCAGGATCATTTTTGGGGTCAATCCTTGGATCATTCCGTGGGTCATTCCTCAGGTGTCATTCTTTGGGATCTTTTTTGGGATCATTCCTCAGGATTATTTTTGGGATCATTCATCAGGATCATTTTTGGGGTCATTCCTCGGGATCACTCCCCAAATGTGACACGAGCAGGGGACACATTTCCCAAGTGTTCCCGAGCTGGCAGAGCCACGGGACAATCCCAGGATCGGCTCCAGCCCTTCAGACCCCATAAAATGGCGGAGCTGCAGGAAGGGATCGGGATGGATTGCTGTCAGGGGCTGAAGGGCCTGGAACAGCGGCCAAAACATTCCCCATATTTCATCTCCCAGTCCCAATTCTGGCAGGAATTTCACAGCAGGAATGCGCTTTTAGTGCTTTATTGCCCTCACATAGTGGAGCAGCTGTTCCCTCTCCATCTCCTCAGGATTCCTTTTTGGGATCTCATTCCTTTTGGGATTCTCGTCTCCACAGCTCATCCCCATCCAGCTTTTCCAGGAGCCTCTGGCTGTGGGGACAGCTGGACTGGGATCAGCAGGGACACCTCCCACTGTCCCAAAGTGCTCCAAACCCCAATGTCCTGGACATTCCCAGGGATCCAGGGTGGAATTCCATCCAGCCCCTCCCAGGAACAATCCCAATTCCCAATATCCCACCCATCCCTGCCCTCTGGCAGTGTGACCCCATTCCCTGGCTCCTGTCCCTGCCATTCCCTTGGCCCCAGTCCCTCTCCAGCTCTCCTGGAGCCCTTCAGGTCCCAAAAGGGGCTCTGAAGCTCTCCTGGACCCTTCCCTTCTCCAGGGAACATTCCCAGCTCAGCTCCAGAGTGATTTCCAGCCCTGGAGCAGCTCCTTGGGTTCCTCCAGACTCCTTCACACCTCGGGACCCAGAGCTGATTTTGGGAAGTTTTGCCTTGGATTCAAGTCTTCCAAGGCTCCCAAACACCCCAGAGCATCCCCAAGACCCTATAATCACGGAGAGCCCGTTTGGGCTTTGATCAAAGCCGACAATTCCCATTTCATGTCCCAAAACCCCCCGGCACATTCCTGACGGATCAGAGAGGGACAAACCCCACGGCAGGGTCACGATCCCGAGGTTTTTCCAAGGCGGTGTCACATCCCGAGGTTTTTACAGAGGAATTAACCCCAGGAGCTCTCCGTGCCGCTGCCAGGCCGTTCCCAGCTTCCCAAACCCCTGCAAGGACGGGGCCCGGCCCTAAGAGCTCGTTAAACCCAGCAGTGAAAAAGGCCACAGATGGGATAAGTCGAGTAAAGCGGATCGGAGCGCCAAGATCCGTCCTGGGATCAAAGATAGCCTTACGTAATTGCACAGAGCCCGGAACGCTGCGCCTGGCTGCGGGATCACGGCAAACCCCCTTCCAAAGGATTCCACAGGAATGATCCCACCCCACAGCCCCTTCCTGATCCAGTGCAGGAATTCCCAGTTTGGAATGGCACAACCCCCTCCGGATCAGCAGCTGGAACAGGCTGGCCTCGGGTTGGGGTTTGGGGTGCTTTCCATCAGATTCCCTTCCCGGGGCGTTTTCCAGAGTTGGGTCTGGAAGGAAATCCCGGTGGAGCCATTCCCGGTCCTTTTCCTGCAATTCCCATCAGCCCTGCTCCAGGAAGAAATCCCACAGCCTCCCCTGTCCGGGGTGTTTTCCTGCCCTTCGAGTGTCTGAAGCCTTTAAATGCATTTCCGTCGTATCCATAAAATCTTTGGATGTGTTTTCACCGGAATTCGGGCGAAAGGGGAGGTTATGGGACAAGCGGGGGCCGACTCTTTGGAAAAGAGATTCCCCGTTGTGCCGGCAGTCATCCTCACGGATCCGGGATGGGCTCGGGGAATGCGGGGGCTGCTCCGAGCAGCGGATCTTCCGAGCTCCCGTCCATCCCCTCCACCTCCCCAACTCCCTCGGAATCTTGCGCTCACCAGGAACCCTTCCCTGATCGTTAACACCGTTTAATGTCCCGATGTAATTGTCCAGATGTTAATTGTCCCGATGTCTGTTGGGAAGCAGACAGCTCCATTAATAATAATTTTCCCCATATTTGTGGGATGCACACAGCCCCCTTACACCCGTTATTGTCGATGTCTGTCGGTTTGAGAAGCCCCATTAATACCGTCCACCCGTTAATTGCCCGATATTGTCGTTGAAATCCCCATAACACCCGTTAATTGTCCTGATGTCTGTCGGGATGCAGAGAGCTCCATTAATATTAATTTTCCCGATATTTGTGGGATGCACAGAGTCCCATTAACATCCCGTTAATTGTCCCGATGTCTATCAAGGTGCACAGAGCCCCATTAACATTCCGTTAATTGTCCCGATGATATTTGTGGGATGCTCAGAGCCCCATTAACACCCCGTTAATTGTCCCGATGTTTATGGGGGTGCACAGAACCCCATTAATGTCCCGCTAATTGTCCCGATGTGTGTCTGGATCCTGAGAGCCCCAAACCCCCTCTCCTGACCCCGATCCCGGCCATCCCGGGCTGAGCCGTTTCCGAACATCTGCCGGGGCTGGGATGGCGGCGAGGTCCGAGACGCGGCACATCTGGGACGGTGGAGCGGCTCTGTCACCTCAGGACACGGCGGGGGAACCACGGGAATGGGGGGATGGCAAACCCGTGGATTGTGGAAACCGGGGATTGTGGAACCGGGGTCGTGGAACCGGGGGAATTGTGGAAACTGGGGATCACGGAACCGGGGGATTGTGGAAAACGAGCCCGAGAGGAGAGAAAGGGGAAGAGGAGAACCACGGGACCGGGGGATCACGGAAAATGGGGGATCATGGAACCCCATGGAAAATGGGGGATTGTGGAAACTGGGGAATCATGGAAACGAGCCCGAGTGACTGGACAAGGAGAAGAAAGGGAACCGGGGGAACGACAGGGAACGGGATTGTGGACCGGGATTGTGGAAATCGGGAAATCACGGAAACCGAGCCCGAGAGTGACTGGGAACAAGGAGAGAAAAGAAAAGGGGGGATCACGGCACCGGGGGATCACGGAAACCGGGGATTGTGGAAACCGGGGGATCACGGAACGGGGCACTGTGGAAACCGGGTCCGAGAGGGACTGGGAACAAGGAGAGAAAAGGGAACGGGGGAACCACGGGACCGGGGGATCACGGAAAACGGGCCCCGAATGGGATTGGGAGCAAGGAGACCAGAAGGAACGGGGGATCACGGAAACAGGGGGATCACAGAAATCTGGCCTGAGAGGGACTGAGAGCAAAGGGAAGGGGGGAACCACGGCACTGGGGGATCGTGGAAACCGAGGGATTGTGGAAACTGGGGGATCACGGAAACTGGGTCCGAGAGTGACTGGGAACAAGGAGAGCAAAGGGAACGGGGGAACAACGGCACTGAGGGATTGTGGAAACCGAGTCTGGAGAGGGATTGGGAACAAGGAGAGCAGAGAGAACAGCAGAACACTCGGCCTGGAAATGATGGGAAATTCGGGAAGATTTTACCTGGATTTCCCCCTCCCCTAAAGTCCTGGCGCTGTGCTGGCACAGAGCACCAAAAGCCTGAAGTCAATTAAAATAAAGATTAAAAAAAAATCCCTAAATCGGAATGGAAATGTGACAGAATGGTTGGGATGGGAGGGAATATTCGGGTGTCCACGGGCAGGGAGCACAGCCTTTTAGGATTTAGGATCCACAGCCTGCTCCGTGTTTAGGATCCTGCTCCGTGATTGGATCTGGGCCCACTGTGGGCTTTGCTGGATTTGGGATTTCCTGAAGGAACCAGCTCATCCTGGAAAAAACAGGGATTGGGGGCAGCCAGGGGGATGTGGGGCAGTGAAATAATAAAAAGCAGCATTGAGGTTCTCCCATAAATCCAATATTTTTAATTAAAAAAAAAAAAAATTTCCCACTGAAATTCCCTGGGGATGGAGGCAGGGGTTCATCCAGCAGTCCTGGGCTCCACAGAGGGATGGGGAGATCCCAGGGATGGGGAGATTTCTGGGATATGGGGATTTCAGGGATGTGGGAATTTCAGGGATGTGGGGAGCTCAGGAATGGGGAGATTTCAGGGATGGAGGGAGCTCAGGGACGTGGGGATCTCAGAAGTGTGGGATTCCAGGGATATGGGGATCCCAGGAATGTGGGGATTTCAGGGGTGTGGAGATTTCAGAAGTGTAGAGATTTTAGGGATGTGGGGATTTCAGGGATGTGGAGATTTCAGAAGTGTGGAGATTTCAGGCATGTGCGGATCTCAGCGATATGGGGATTTTAGCAATATGGGGATTTTAAGGATGTGGAGATTTCAGGGATGTGGGGATTTCAGGGATGTGGGGAGCTCAGGGTTTGCTCTCCCACCTTCACCTCCATGAGACGCCCAAATCCCACACTGAAGTTGGCACCTGACAGGATTTTAATTAAATCCCTTCTCCCAGAGCTGATAAAACCTCGGGAAATGGCTCCGAATGTGACTCTGTGTCACTCAGGTGCCAACGGGAGCTGAAGGAGCAGCAAGGACAGAGGGACACGCAGATGTTCTGCAGCTTGAGCGGATGAAAAAATGACAGGAAAACCATCCCAAACGCCACCTTTGTCCTTGGAGCAGCTTGGAATTGTTTTCCTGGATAAATGAGGGATTTTTCCGGGATATCCCAAAGAAATGAAGCCCGGAAAGGGCGGCTCCAGCCCCAGCCCCGCTGCTCCAGACATGAACTGTTAAACACAGCCCAGGCAGAATCCCTTTCATTCCTTGGATAATCTTCCAATAAAGCCCTGATTTGGCCGGGAGCGCTCTCACTTGGCAGCAGAGGCTCCTAATTTGTGGATAAACCACTTTGGGAGGGATATTCATCAGCGCAGGGATTATCCAGGCATTTGTCCCTGCTCCGTTGGCGGTTCCGCCTCGGGAGAGCTCGGAATTTCCATCCTTTTCCTGGGAATGTCCATGGGGAATGTTCCTCACCCAACTTTCCATACCCAGAGTGCTCCAGAGCTCGGGAGAAAGTGGAAAATGAGTGAGAGGGAATTCAATGTCTCGGTGAAAAATAAGGAATGTTCTGTGGTGAGTTCAACCAGGAGCAACATCCCAATCCTTCCTCAATGGGGTGCTCGGAGCTGCTCCAATGATCCAGGAAAAAATCCAGGGAAAGCTGGAGATGGATCCCTGCTGGGTGCCCAAACTCCTGTTTGTCCTCCAGAGAATCCCAAAATTCTTCAGGGATGGGAACGAGGAGAATTCCACAATTCTTCAGGAAAATCCCACAATTCTTCAGGAAAATCCCACAATCCTTCAGGGATGGTAACAGGATAATCCCAAAATTCTTCAGGAAAATCTCACAATTCTTCAGGAAAATCCCACAATTTTCAGTTAACGGATAATCCCACAATTCTTCAGGAAAATCCCACAATTCTCCAGGGATGGGAACAGGAAAATCCCACAATAGTATATGGCACTCAGTGCTCTGGGATTGGTCCCAGGTTGGATTGAGGACCTTGGAGGCTTTTCCAACCTCAATAATTCCATGATTTTATGATTTTTAGATTTTATTATGTTATTATTTTATGATTGATTTTATGATTTTATGATTTTATTTATGCCACACGAACTACAAAAATTTGTTGGAAAACGAATCCATGAGGAATTTTTCAATCCATTCCCCCTTCAAAATGATTCATTTCCATGAAAAAAATCCATTTAAGTGTTGATTTCAGGGAGAAGTGAATCCCAGCAGGCGACTGTCACTGAGCCAGCCGGGTGTGAAAAGGACACCGGCAGCATCTGCTCCAGAAAATTCCCAGCTTTTCCCAGAAAAAAAATGGATCAGGCTGCTCTGTTTCGTTAAAAAGAGCTGTTTTCCCCCACCTCCATCAATCATTTAACAGTTATTTTAATAAGGATTAATTTCCAGCTTAATTTTAATTTTAATTTTAATTTTAATTTTAATTTTAATTTTAATTTTAAAACATTCCAGAATTGGACAGAAATTCCCACAGGGATGGGAGAACATCCCCAACTCAAAGGAACTCCCTGGAATCGTTAAAGGATTTTTTAGTCCTTTGGAACATAAAATGCAGCATTAATTAAGTAAAATCAGTGCTCTAATTAGTCACTCCTTCTAATGAAGCTGCACTTCATGCGGAACTTCCAGAAAAAATTCAATTTTGGGGCTTTTTCTCATGGAATTTCAGACTGGTTTGGGTTGGAAGGACCTTAAATCCCACCCCATTCCAACTGAGGGACCCATTCCATGATCCCAGGTGCTCCAGGCCCTTTCCAACCCATTTTAATTTTAATTTTAATTTTAATTTTAATTTTCACTTTTGCTTTCATTTATTTTCATTTTCAATTTCAATTTTTTATTTTCTTTTTCTCTCACATTTAAAACTGATACAAATAAAATCAAAGCACAGCTCCAGGGTTGGTTTTTTTTTTTTTTTTCTCTCCAGGAGCTGTAGCCAAGCCTGATCCTGACGTTCCTCCACAATAATGCTCCCAGCTCCTCCTGGAATTCACAGCGCAGGGAATGAGTGGGAAATGTGATTTTTATTGTGTTTTCCTGTCAGTGTCTGTGGAAGCCGAGGCAGAGCCAAGTTTGGATGGAAATCTCTCCTGTGAGGAGTTTTTCCCTGGAATAAGAGGTCAGGCCTGCTCCAGACGTTCCAGGGAATTATGGAGCTGTTAAAATGTGCATCATTCCCCCATAAAATGAGATTTATTGGGGCTGCTTTGTGTTCTCCACGGCCCAAAGTTGCTGTGACAAGGAATAAATCAGGGAATGCTGATGGGAACCTGCTCGGAGCCTGATTTAAAAGGCAGGAGCAGCCTGTGCTTTAATGAAATCATTATGTTTATTGAATTAAATTAATAGAGAGATTAAATAACTTAAATAGCCCAGGTTTAGGCTGAGAAGGTGTGTAGGGTATTTAGGGGACAATGACAGGAACCAGCCTCGTTTATTGAGATCAAAAGCAAAATTCTCAGATGTTTCAACAACTGTGATTCTTTATTTCATAGCCAGTGATTTTTAATATGGAGCTATAATAGACAGATTAAATAGAAATACAATAAAATAGAAATAGAAATGCAAATACAATATAAATAGAAATACAAATATACGAGTATAAATATAATAGAGTATAATATAAATATATATAATAAATATAAATATAAATAAATATAAATAAATATAATATAATAAAATATAAATATAAATATAAAATATAAATATAAATATTCTCCAGTTGCCCACCCCCCAAGTTGTTGGACACCAGGAGAGGTCAATCCCAGCCATGCTCAGGCTCATTTTCCGGAATTCCTGGATTAGCCAAAGCCATCCCAGGCAGATATTAACCTTTCCTCATTAACCTTTCCTCATTAACGATTCCCATCACCGTTGATGAAGCAGGGCCCCATTCCCATTCCATTCCTGATGTCCCCTTGGCCTCGGGCGGTCCCAGTTGGAAGCGCCACCCCATTCCCAGCCCGTCCCCGTTACCGACCGACCCCAAACCCATTCTCCCGTTACCGATCGATCCCAAACACATTCTCCCGTTACCGGCCGATGCCGAACGCGCCCTCCGCATCCTGGTCGCAACCCCGTTCCTGATCGGCACCGACCGCACCCACCGTTACCGACCGACCCCAAACACATTCTCACGTTACTGACCGGTACCGACCGTGCCCTCCTGTTATCCCGAACGCACCCTCCCGTTACCGACGGGTCCCAAAGCCGTCTGGAAGGGATGGAAAAGAGGGAACAGGGGGTGCAGGCGCTGCTGTCGCTCCCAGCCCGTCCGTGGGAAGGGGGAATGGCTCTGCCCTGTCCTGCAGCAGCTGCTGCTCCATCCCTGCCCTCCCAGGCTGCTCCGATGGTTTCCTCTCCCTGCTCCATCCCCGCTCCATCCCGCTCCATCCCAGCTCCACCCCAGCTCCATCCCACTCCATCCCCACTCCATCACTGCTCCATCCAGCTCCATCCCAGCTCCATCCCTGCTCCATCCCAGCTCCATCCCAGCTCCATCCCAGCTCCATCCCAGCTCCATCCCTGCTCCATCCCTGCTCCATCCCAGCTCCATCCCAGCTCCATCCCAGCTCCATCTCTGCTCCACCCCAGCTCCATCCCAGCTCCATCCCAGCTCCATCTCAGCTCCGTCCCAGCTCCGTCCCAGATCCATCCCTGCTCCACCCCAGCTCCATCCCTGCTCCATCTCACTCCATCCCAGCTCCATCCCAGTTCCATCCCTGCTCCATCCCTGCTCCACCCCTGCTCCATCCCAGCTCCACCCCAGCTCCATCCCTGCTCCATCCCTGCTCCACCCCTGCTCCATCCCAGCTCCATCCCAGCTCCGTCCCAGCTCCATCCCCAGCTCCATCCCTGCTCCATCCCTGCTCCACCCCAGCTCCATCCCAGCTCCATCCCTGCTCCACCCCAGCTCCATCCCAGCTCTATCCCAGCTCCATCCCTGCTCCATCCCTGCTCCATCCTGCTCCACCCCAGCTCCATCCCTGCTCCATCCCAGCTCCATCCCTGCTCCATCCCAGTTCCATCCCTGCTCGCTCTCCACCCCAGCTCCATCCCAGCTCCATCCCTGCTTCCACCCACTCATCCCAGCTCCACCGCTCCCCACTTCTCCATCCCTGCTCCATCCGCTCCATCCTGTCTCCATCCCTGCTCCATCCCTCTCCATCCCAGTTCCCAATCCCTCTGCT
>VKON01003608.1:73969-100704 GCA_009741485.1 Malurus cyaneus samueli | reverse complement strand
CTTTCCAACCCATTTTAATTTTAATTTTAATTTATTTTAATTTTCACTTTGCTTTCATTTATTTTCATTTTCAATTTCAATTTTTATTTCTTTTCTCTCACATTTAAACTGATACAAATAAAATCAAAGCACAGCTCCAGGGTTGGTTTTTTTTTTTTTTTTTCTCTCCAGGAGCTGTAGCCAGCCTGATCCTGACGTTCCTCCACAATAAATGCTCCCAGCTCCCTCCTGGAATTCACAGCGCAGGGAATGAGTGGGGAAATGTGATTTTTATTGTGTTTTCCCCTGTCAGTGTCTGTGGAAGCCGAGGCAGAGCCAAGTTTGGATGGAAATCTCTCCTGTGAGGAGTTTTTCCCTGGAATAAGAGGTCAGGCCTGCTCCAGACGTTCCAGGGAATTATGGAGCTGTTAAAATGTGCATCATTCCCCCATAAAATGAGATTTATTGGGGCTGCTTTGTGTTCTCCACGGCCCCAAAGTTGCTGTGCACAAGGAATAAATCAGGGAATGCTGATGGGAACCTGCTCGGAGCCTGATTTAAAAGGCAGGAGCAGCCTGTGCTTTAATGAATTCATTATGTTTATTGAATTAAATTAATAGAGAGATTAAATAACTTAAATTAGCCCAGGTTTATGCCGAGAAGGTGTGTAGGGTATTTAGGGGACAATGACAGGAACCAGCCTCGTTTATTGAGAATCAAAAGCAAAATTCTCAGATGTTTCAACACTGTGATTCTTTATTTCATAGCCAGTGATTTTTAATATGGAGCTATAATAGACAGATTAAATAGAAATAAAAAGAAATAGAAATGCAAATACAATATAAATAGAATACAAATATACATATAAATAAATATAAAATATAAATATAAATATAAAATAAATATAAAAATATAAATATAAATATAAATATAAATATAAAAATAATAAATATAAAATAAAATATAAATATAAAATAAATTTCTCAGTTGCCCACCCCCCAAGTTGTTGGACACCAGGAGAGGTCAATCCCAGCCATGCTCAGGCTCATTTTCCGGAATTCCTGGATTAGCCAAAGCCATCCCAGGCAGATATTAACCTTTCCTCATTAACCTTTCCTCATTAACGATTCCCATCACCGTTATGAAGAGGCCCATTCCCATTCCATTCTGATGTCCCTTCCTCGGGTCCCAGTTGGAAGCGCCACCCCATTCCCAGCCCGTCCCGTACCGACCGACCCCAAACCCATTCTCCCGTTACCGATCGATCCCAAACACTTCTCCCGTTACCGGCCGATGCCGAACGCGCCCTCCCGTTATCCTGGTCGCAACCCCCGTTCCTGATCGGCACCGACCGCAACCACCGTTACCGACCGACCCCAAACAACTTCTCACGTACTGACCGGTACCGACCGTGCCCTCCTGTATCCCGAACGCACCCTCCCGTTACCGACGGGTCCCAAAGCCGTCTGGAAGGGATGGAAAAGAGGGAACAGGGGGTGCAGGCGCTGCTGTCGCTCCAGCCCGTCCGTGGGAAGGGAATGGCTCTGCCTGTCCGCAGCTGCTGCTCCATCCCTGCCTCCCAGGCTGCTCCGATGGTTTCCTCTCCCTGCTCCATCCCCTCCATCCCCGCTCCACCCAGCTCCACCCCAGCTCCATCCAGCTCCTCCCCACTCCATCACTGCCTCCCCAGCTCATCCCAGCTCCTCCCGCTCCATCCTGCTCCATCCCAGCTCCATCCCAGCTCCATCCCGCCTCATCCCTGCTCCATCCCTCTCCATCCCGCTCCATCCCAGCTCCATCCTGCTCCATCCCTGCTCCCCCAGCTCCATCCCAGCTCCATCCCAGTCATCTCAGCTCGTCCCAGCTCTCCATCCCATCCCTCTCCCAGCTCCATCCGCTCCATCTCAGCTCCTCCAGCTCCATCCCGTCCATCCCTAGCTCCATCCCTGCTCCACCTGCTCCATCCCAGCTCCACCCCAGCTCCATCCCTGCTCCATCCTGCTCCCCCTGCTCCATCCCAGCTCCATCCCAGCTCCGTCCCAGCTCCATCCCAGCTCCATCCCTGCTCACTCCTGCTCCACCCCAGGTCCATCCCAGCTCCATCCTGCTCCACAGCTCCATCCCAGCTCCACCCAGCTCCATCCCTGCTCCATCCCTGCTCCATCCCTGCTCCACCCCAGCTCCATCCCTGCTCCTCAGCTCATCCCTGCTCCACCAGTTCCATCCCTGCTCCACCCAGCTCCATCCCAGCTCCCCCGCTCCACCCAGCTCCATCCAGCTCACCCAGCTCCATCCCTGCTCATCCCCGCTCCATCCCTGCTCCATCCCTCATCCCTGCTCCATCCCAGTTCCCCTGCTCCATCCAGCTCCTCCTCTCCATCCCAGCTCCACCCGCTCCTCCCAGCTTCTCCTGCTCATCCCAGCTCCATCCCAGCTCCATCCTGTCCATCCCTGCTCCTCATCCTGCTCCATCCCTCTCTATCCCTGCTTCTCAGGCTGCTCCAGTGTTTCTCTCCCTGCTCCCCCCTCGTCCTTGGCCACTCTGCGGGGTCTCTGCTCGATCTTTTCCCGATCTTTTGGAGCGCAGAGACCCCACTGAGTGTGTTTGGGGCCGCAGTCTGAGCGGCATCCGGCCCGTCCCCGCTGCCATCTGTGCCCGCTCCGGAGGGTGGCACGGGGCCAGCTCTGATCCTGAGCATGGAACACCGGGACAATGACATTCCCTGCTCCTTGGAATCTGGGAATCAGGGAATCTGGGAATCAGGGAAGCAGGGAGTCAGAGAATCAGGGAATCTCAGATTGGGTAAGGTGAGAGGAGAGGGTAAAGGTCACCCAGTGCCACCCTGCCATGGGCAGGGACACCTCCCTGTTCCAGGGTGCTCCAGCCTGGCCTTGGCATTCCCAGGATCCAGGGGTGGATTCCATCCCAGCCCCTCCCAGGAACAATTCCCAATTCCCAATATCCCATCCATCCCTGCCCTCTGCAGTGTGACCCCATTCCCCTTACCTGGCACTCCAGCCCTTTTTCCCAAAGTCTCTCCATCCTTCCTGCAGCTCCCCCAGGTCCTGGAAGGTCACAGTTGTGTCCCCCTGAAGTTTCCCTTCTCCAGGCTAAACAACCCCAAAATTCCTTTTTTTTTTTTTTTTGGGAAGAGCCTCTGCTAACAGCAGGATGTTCATTCCACGGCGTCCTGCTCACAGAATTCCTGCAGGAAAGCCGGGAGAATTCCAGAAAACTCCCCCTGCACTCCCTGTGATCCAAAGGCTCAGATTCATGGCCGGGGATGGGACATCACCAGTCCTGCAGAGAGCAATCAAGCCATGGAATTCTGATCCCTCAATTAGCAGCAGGGAGAGCTCCTGATGGAAATGAGGCATCCAGAGGGCCTCAGGCTGCGCTTGCTGATGAATTTCCCGTGTTTTTTTGGGCACTGGCAGAGCTGCGGGTGGAAGGGGAGCTGGGCTGCTGGTGCGTGTGAAGACGGGGAATGATGATATATTGGAATTGGGAATTCCTGCCTGGGAGGGTGGGGAGAGGCTGGGATGGAATTCCACCCCTGGATCCCTGGGAGTGTCCAAGGCTGGGCTGGACGGGACTTGGAGCACCCTGAGACATTGCCATGCCCATGGAGTGGGGGATTAGAAGATCTCTGAGGTCCTTTCCACCTCAAACCATTCCACGATTTTCTGATTTTGTGCTTCAATGAGCTTTGGAGAGCTCAAAACACTGCAAACTGGGGCGATATTTAGGGATTCATAATCCCCATGTCCTGTGCCGTAGGAGCAGAGAATCCATTGATTTTTACCTGCCCGTGGCTCACCCTGACCCTGCATCTCTGTGGGATTTCAGGGGAGCAGATCCTCCCTCTGCGGGGTCCGAGGGCTGGCAGCTCTCCAGGCTGGGGAAAGGCTCTATCCTGAGCCTGTGGATGCACTCGGAAAAGAAAGGGAATTTTGTGAGGACCAAAGGGAAACAAAACCTTCCCTGGAACGGGGCAGTCTCCACCCCCAATCCCTTTGGGATCCCCAAACTGTGTGGATGTGGGACTTGGGGGAATGGTTGGACTCAAAGATCTCCAGGAACTTTCCCAAAGGAACCATTCCATGATTTCCCCCATGCCCATCCACCATTCCCCCTCTCCTGACCCTTCCCCGTTTCCTCTCCCAGTCCCTTCCCGCGGTTCTGCTCCCCCTCCTGAGCCCATTTCCTGAAGGCAGCCGAGGCCGAGCACCAGAAGGGGAGGAAGGACGGGATCAAAGGCTCAGGGTGGATTTCCAAATGGAATAATTCCTCCTTGGGATGGGGTGGCACCCCCTGGTTTTGTAGGTCAGCGCAGGCAGCGACAGACGCTGGGCACGAACCACGGCCTGAGAGCGCTCCACGGAGGGAATTGTAATCCAAAGCTGCCAATTCTTCAGGAAAGATAAAAATAAAACTGAAAAAAAATCCCCAGTGGATGCCGGGGAGTCACACGTGGGAATTGAGGATTTGGGAATCAGCCACAGCAGGGAACGGGGTTGGAGCCATCCAGGGGGTGAGGATGTGGGGAATGAGAGCTTTGAGCGCTTTGTACAACGAGCACAAAACACGCTCAGCTCCTCCCCAGACAGCACCTGCTGCGGGAAAATGCCTTTTTATAGGAATCAAAATGGATTTTGATCCATTTTTAATGGGAACTGTCAGTCACACAAACACCTGCTGCCGCCGGGGCTGCGGTTTCTGCACGTCTTCCAAGAGAACAGCTCATTCCCAGGATTTCCCGGAAAAATGCTCAAAATTGGCCATTTCTTCCAGGGAATGCTCCTGCACAGTTTAATCCTGACTCACCATCAGTTTATATTCGTTTCAGACACATTTATTCACTCATGAATTATATTAAGGAAATCAAGGGAGACAAACAAAACTCCACATTGGAGATTTGATTTTCCTGGGAAAAAAATACCTCAGGAAAAGCGGGATTGTAACATTTGTAATGACAAACCCTCCCATCATAATTCCTCCTGCAATCATTTACTTTTTAAATCCACAATGAAATTCTGAGCACTGCTAAAATAGGGAAAATGGAAATGTAAAATAATGCAGCAGCAATTTCATCCTCTGCCTGTTTGTCCAAACCCTCAGTGCAATTAATCCTGGAATTCCTGGCAGCAATACCTGGAATGGAATTATGATTCCAGGAGTTATAAAAACCACAGGGAAGAGAAAAATCTGCAAAAATCTGAGAGGAGAGCAATCCTGTCCTCTGTGGATCCAATAAAAACGTGGAAACCCCTCGGTCCCTGCAGGGTTAGAAAAGAAAACTCCGCTGTACAAATATCACCGGGCCCGAGGACTGGAATACAGGAATGAAAAATTGGGGATTTTTATCAGGTGGAAGTGAAACAGAAGGAGAAAGGGGGCAAAAATGACTGGATTTCATCACATTTTAATTGTAAATTGGCTTTGTCTCCTTTTCCCTGCATCCCCCAAAACAGCAAGAAGATAATACCAAGGAAAACAGAAAATATCCCGGGGATTTGGAGCTTTGGAGTGTGGAAGGGAAATATTCCTGGTTGTGTTTGGACACATCCCACTGTCCCAGGTTATCCCAGCCCCAATATCCAGCCTGGCCTTGGGCACTGCCAGGGATCCAGGGGTGGAATTCCATCCCAGCCCCTCCCAGGAACAATTCCCAATATCCCACCCATCCCTGCCCTCTGGCAGTGTGACCCCATTCCCTGGCTCCTGTCCCTCCGTCCCTTGGATGAGAACATGACATGGTGCTGTGATTCCATTCTGCATCCCAGTCAAAACATCTGATGACATTCCAGAGCCTTGGAACACGGGAAAGAACTGGGAAAAATCCCCAGGAGATGAGCCTGGAGGAGAGGAGCTCTGACAGGACCTCAGTGTGACCTTCCAGGACCTGAAGGGGCTCCAGGAGAGCTGGAGAGGGACTGGGGCCAAGGGATGGAGGGACAGGAGCCAGGGAATGGGGTCACACTGCCAGAGGGCAGGGATGGGTGGGATATTGGGAATTGGGAATTGTTCCTGGGAGGGGCTGGGATGGAATTCCACCCCTGGATCCCTGGCAGTGCCCAAGGCCAGGCTGGAGCTCCCTGGGACAGCGGGAGGTGTCCCTGGCTTTGGGATCAGATGGGGTGGGATTTAAGGTCCCATCCAACCAAAATCAGTCTGGAATTGTGTGGAATGAACTCTGCAAGTGAGGTAAGTTGTGTGAGATTGATTAAAAGAAGAAGAAAGAAAAAAAAAATAAGAAAGAAGGGGAAAACAGAGGAAAGAAGGAGAAAAGCTCATTGCAGATGATTATTCATAAGGAATTGATTGGGAATTCACCAGGAATCGATTGGGAATTCCCAAGGAATAGATTTGCCCTCCTGAGAGAGAGGCCACCCGTGGATCTGGAGTGAGCTGATACCCACAGATATTCCCAATATCCCCCTCCTCAGGGAGTTTATTCCAACTCTCTGATCCCTGGGAAAGCTTTTCTTGTTCCCCCTCCTGCCGGGAGCGATCCCGTGCCGGGGAACAGGGAATGGCCATGATCCCACTGCTCTTCCCAAATGGCCATGATCCCATTCCTTGAACAACCATGATCCCAATCCCCTTCCCAAACAGCCATGATCCCACTCTCCTTCCCAAACAGCCACGATCCCACTATTCTTCCCAAATGGCCACAATCTCACTCCTTGAACAGCCACGATCCCACTCCCCTTCCCAAACAGCCATGATCCCACTCCTCTTCCTGAATGAATGGCCATGATCCCACTGCTCTTCCCAAATGCCCACAATCCCACTCCTCTTCCCTCTGGGATTGGGAAATTTCCCCAGCTCTGTTGGCCTTTGAGCTCCATCCCACATTTTTCTCCTCAGCCCCATCGGGCTCCTTAGAGCACATCCCAGACAGACTCCAAAAACTGGGAAACAACAATTCCAGCTCAGCCAGGGGCTGCTTTATGGGGATTTTTCCTCACGCTGCTCCTCCCCCAACCCTTCCCCACTTTTATTTCCCGTCTCCAAAGGCTCCCGAGCGCCGCTGCAGAGCTGGATTCTGGGAAGCAGCTGTCACCACTCTCCCGGCTTTTTAAACATTTCTCCGGGGAGATTTTTTATCTTTCCAATTTTAATCCTCTCTTACGACTTCGGGATTTGTTTTTTCCGCCAATGGTCCGGAGCCCGTTTTTATTTCTAGCACTTGCTGGTAATGAAATCGGGATTATTGCTCCTAAATCCATGAATTCATCAGGCACGCAGCAGCAGGATCAGCCAGAAGCATTACTGATCTATGTTCCATATGATTTTTATGGCAAACAACAAGCAGATGAGAACAATAAGGTGGGAGACACAATTATTTAGGATCAAATCCCTTGTGAAGCATCCAAATCCGGGATTAGGCACGTGAGGCGCAGCAGGGTTTGACTGGGATTCTCCTGGAGGGCAAATCAGGTGGGAAAATCCAACATTTATGGCAGAAAGCCCCAATTATCGCCATTGGAGTGAGAATTCCCACGAGCAGAAGGTTTCCCGGGGGAATTTCAATTTATTTTTGGAATTCTCACATCCTTTCCTTTTGCCCTGGCTTTGCTCTTTCCCCTGGGGGTGGATTTGGGATGTGCTGCTCCTCATGGTGCCCATTCCTTAAATTTGCAATTTCTGAGCTGTTCAAAAGTTGGGATTCCCCAGATCCTGAGTTTTCCAGGCTCCCAAATTCCCTCAAATGAATCTCAGGGAACTCCTCCATGCCGAGATGCTCCAGGGACACTCCAGACCCCTCCAGAGGTGACACTTCATTTCCAGAGCCATTCCCGCTCTGTTTCCAACACACAAAGAATTCCTTAAAAATTATTAATCCTCATTTTTGGATTTTTTTCCAGCAAAAAAGTTGGAATTCTCGTGTTGCTTTTCCCTACCCTGGGCTGTTGGGAATGCAGGGCCGTGGCCTGACAGAGCATGACTGGGATAACAAATTCCTGTTGGGAATTCTGCAGCATCCAGCAGGGAACCCAATCCCACAGTCGATCAATTCCCACTGAATTTTATATTTTTATAAATTTTTATATTAATTTGCGCCACATTTTATATAATTTAATAAAATTTATAGTGCATTTATTTTATTTTATATTCTATTTATATGATTTTATAATCATTATATGGTTCTATTTATAATCATGAAATTGTTCATAATGTATTAATTTATTTATATTATACTCTATATTTATGATTTTTATAATCATTATATTGGTTCATTTTAAATAATTAAATGATTTATAATGAATAAATTGATTTATATGATACTTTATTTTATATGATGTCATAATCATTATATGATTCTATTTAGAATCATTAAATGATTTTATAATGTATTAGTTGATAAATTTCCCACAGCAAATTCACAGCTGGAAAATTTGATTTTCATGGGCTACAGAGTTAAAAATATGGAAGGTCATTGGGAGGGAGAAATAATTGCCAGAAATGCTTCGGGAAAATGGGAAAAGCAGCTTTTTCCAAAGGGAGATGAGCAGAATCCATGGATTTCGGGCCGATCAGCCACCCCGGCTCTGCTCAAGGCAAACGGAGCCGCGCCCTTCCCCGGGAGAGCCGCGCGTTTAAAAACCCCAATCCCGCAATTCCTAAATAATGGATGAGCTCTAATGGACACAAATCCCAGCCCGAGCTCCCGGAGGCGCCGCTGCCGGGAAAAACCATCCCAAAAAACCCAACCCCGGCTTCACTGCCCCGTCCGGGCACCGGGAATGGCGGGCAGGTTTTTATATAATAAATAACATATTTTATATCATTTTATAAAATGTATAGCGTATTTAATTTATATTGTATATATATATATTGATTATACAATTGATATCAATATATCATCTTGAAATATATATTGTATATATAGATATGATATATATAATTTTTATATCATTTATAAAAATGATATAAATATAGCGTATTTAATTTATATTGTATTTAGTTTTATATTGATATATATATCTTTTATATAATTTTATAAAATGTATAGCATATTTAATTATACTGTATATGTATATTGATATATGTCATTGATATAATACATCATCTTGATATATATAATTGTATATATAGGTAGATATAATCATCTTTATATAATTCTATAAAATTATAGTAATTTAATTTATATTGTATTTAGTTTTTATATTTATATATATCATATTTTATATCATTTTATAAATATATAGTACTATTTAATTTATATTGTCTTTCATTTTATACGATGTTATATTCATATTATTATATTCATAATCATGATATGATTATATTTATAATTATTCTATGATTATAATCAGCATTGGGAATTTCTCCTGCGAGTCAGACGCGGTTGCCGAGGCAACGCTGCCCATCAAAGCGCAGCTCCCGGCTTAATTCACAGAGGGAAGCAGGACAGAATTCCAGAGGGATGGAAATTTAAAATATCTTCTCAATGCGTCCTTCCCAACTCCTGTTGCCCATGGAGAGAATCCCGGGACGAGCTGGAAGTCCCTTGGTGCTTTATACTTCTGTAAAAACACACGGAGAATTTAAAAATAAAAAAAAAAAAAATAAAAAAAAAAAAATAAATTCACTTGATTTTGATATTTTAGGCAGCTGTGTTTTAAAATAAAGGAACAGAAATATTCAAAGCAGTAAAATTGCACCTCAGGCTGAAAAAAGCAATGGTGCCCATTGGAGCTCTGCTCCTGCACACCACAAGAGAGATTTCAAAATTTATTACAAATTAATTCCGATTTTAATTTCACTCTTTGATTACGGCAGAGAAATCAGATTAATCAGGGCCCTTTGGTGTTGATGTATTTAGAGAATTCTTTAGGCTGGGTCAGAGGGGTGAGGATCAGGGTTTGTGTTTATTCCCAGTGTTTATTCCGCGGGCAAAGCTTCCCCTGCTGGACACAATTCCAGAATTCTCCCGGAATTCTCTGTCTTTCCAAAAAAAAAAAAAAAAAAAATCCATCTCTGGATGCCTTGGAAACAGCTAAAAGCAATTTAATATTGAGTTTATATAAAATAAAAAATATTTTTCAAGAGCAAATATAAGAGAACGCTGGTTAAATAAATCCAAGTAGCAGTTAAAATTCCAGGGAAAAGGAATTTCAGGGCAAATTCTCCCAAAGAATTTGGTATTCCAGAATTCCATATTTCAGATTTTGCATTGCAGAATTTCTATTTCAAAATCCTGTTTTTCAGAATTTTTATTTCAGTATTTTTACTTCAGAGTCTGTATTTTGGAATTTTTATTTCAGGATTTGTATTTCAGAATTTGTATCTCAGAGTTGTCTTTTGGGATTTGCATTCCTGAATTTATATTTCAGAATTCTGTTTTTCTGAATTCTTATTTCAGAGTTTTTATTTCAGGTTTTGAATTCCAGAATTTTCATCTCAGGGGTTTTATTTGGGGATTTGCGTTTCTGAATTTATATTTCAAATTTCTATTTTTCAGGATTTTAATTCCCAATATTTGCATTTCAGAGTTTTTATTTCAGAATTTGTATTTCAGAATTCGAATTTTAGAATCTTTACTTCAGAATTTACATTTCAGAATTTTTGCTTCAGAATTTGCTTTTCAGAGTTTCTATTTCAGAATTTTTATTTCAGGATTTGTATTTCAAAATCCTCCCTTTCAGAACACTGTATTTCCTACAAATTCTGTTTGAAAATACAGATTAAAAATCAGAAAGAGGGAAGGACTGGATGCTTTCTCAAAACTTCTGTAAAACCACACAGAGGGTTTAAAAAATCAGAAAAATTAAATAAATTCACTTGATTTTGACCTATCAGGATATTATCACCCGTTTACCCACTCAGGCATTCAGTTACCCCTGTTCCTATTGGGAAATATTCCCTAATTCCCTATCATGGGCTCTTCCCGCCGTTCCTATCGGGATATTCCCCGTTCGCATCATATCCACAGGATATTCCTCCCACATTCCTTATTTGCGGATTATTTCCCGTCTCGCTATCGTCAGAATATTCCCTGTCTTCCCATCGGGATATTCCCGTTCCTGATCATGGATATTCCCCGATCCTATGGGTTGATATTCCCGTTCCTATCGGAATATTCCCTGCTCCATCAGGATATTCCCTTTCCTATCTAGGATATTCCCCGTTCCCATCGGGATATTCCCGTTCCCATCGGTTTCTCCCCGTTCCTATGGGGATATTCCCGTTCCTATGGGGATATTCCCGTTCCATCAGGATATTCCCGTTCCTATCCAGGATATTCCCCGATCCATTGGATTTCCCGTTCCTATCAGGATATTCCCCGTTCCTATCGGATATTCCCGTCCTATCGGATATTCCCGTTCCTATCGGATATTCCCCGTTCCTATCAGGATTTCCCGTTCCTATCAGGATATTCCGGTTCCCATCGGGATATTCCCGTTCCTATCGGTATCTCCCCGTTCCTATCGGGATATTCCCGTTCCTATCAGGATATTCCCCGTTCCTATCAGGATATTCCCGTTCCTATCGGATATTCCCCGTTCCTATCGGGATATTCCCGTTCCTATCGGGATATTCCCTTCCTATCGGTTTCCCCCCTTGGTTTCCCGTTCCTATCGGATATTCCCGTTCCTATGTATTCCGTTCCTATGGATTTCCCGTTCCTATCGGTCTCTCCCCGTTTCCTATCGGTCTCTCCCCCGTTCCTATCGGTCTCTCCCCCGTTCCTATCGGTCTCTCCCCGTTCCTATCGGTCTCTCCCCGTTCCTATCGGTCTCTCCCCGTTCCTATCGGGATATTCTCGCTCCCCATCCCCGTTCCCCACACGGCTCCCCTTCCTCCCGCCATGGCGGCCGCTCCCCTCAGCAGCACCAACCATCGCACCCGGGGCGGGGGGGAACAGGCGCCTCCCCGGCCGCGCTCGGTCCGTACCACCCCGCACCGCCACGGGGGGGGGCGCATGAGCTCGGCGCGTACCACCCGCAGCACGGCCGAGGGGAGATCTACCGCCACCTCCCGGTCGTTAGAACGCCGAGCTGACACAAGCGAGCGCGGAACCCCCCCTCCTTCCGGCGCCGTTGGTGCGCCTGCGCATCGCGCACCGCCCCCGGCCCCACGTGAGCGTTTCCGGCGTGCCCCGCGCTCGGCGCCGCAGCCGCCGCTTCGCTCCGCGCCCCGCGCTCCGGAGCCGTCCGAGCGAGCCCCGCGCGGCGGGCTCTCCCCGCTCTCCCCGCCATGTCCGGCGGGGACTCCACCGCCGCGGCCGCCGCCGCCTCCCCGCAGCCGCTGCCGTTCTCGTGCCCAAGCCGCCGCCCCTCATGCACGACGCCGGGCGACGCCGTGCGGCCGGTGGGCTCGGGCGCGACAATCGCCGAAGAGCGCGCGGCTGGCGGCGCGCCCGATTGCGGCGGGAGCCCGTCAGCCTGCTGGCGCCGCTGCTGCCGCCCGCGGGAGCCCGAGCCGCTGCTGCCCTTCGGGCCGCCGCCCCCCCCGCCGCTGCGCGGGCGCCTCCTGGGCCGCTGCGGGGGCTCCCTGCTCAGCCCCGCCATGCGCCCGGCGCCGTGGATCGCGGCTCCCTCATGGTGAGTGAGAGATGGGCCTGCGGGCTCACGGAGTCGCCTCCCCCCCCCGCTCCGGCAGGGCGCCCAGGGGTGGGTGAGGTGGGCATGCCATGGTGGGATTGAGTGAAGGACGCTCTGGGATATCCCCGGTGAGGGAGGCTGTCAGATCCTCCCATGTGCACCTGTCACCTTGTCACCCGCACACGGAAGTTGTTGCTCATGTCCAGGGGGAGTTCCCTGGGCTCAGTTCCTTTGGACGCTGAGCAGCCCCAGCTCCCCCAGCCTTTCTTGGACAGGGAGATTCTCCAGACCCTTCCACATCTCCACATTCTCCACTGGAGCGTCTCCAGGAGCTCCCTGCCCTGAGCAGCCCCGAGATGGACGCAGCAGTCCAAGAGGTGTCACCCAGGGCTGGGCAGAGGGGCAGGATCCCCTCTAGACCTGCTGGGAATGCTCTTCCTGATGCCCGGATCCCCCAGGACACACTGGATCGCAGATCTGGCAGTATCCAGGGCTGGGGAAGGGGCTGGAGCCCAGGAGTGGCTAAGGAGCTGGGGAAGGGGCTCAGCCTGGAAGCAAAGGAGGTTTGGGAGGCACCTTCTCTCTCTCCACAACTGGTGACAGCCAGCACCTGGGTGACAGGCCGCTGTGAAAATAAAACAGTCTGGAAAAGGTCAGAGGAGAATTTTAGGAAGCACTGTTTTACCTGGAATTAGCTGGGCAGCACCAGAGATTTGGGAAATGGGAGCTGTCACTAGTGCTGTGAGAGGATGTGATCAAGGAGAGTTGGGTGTTCTGTCCAGAATTTTCCCTGGGAGGGCTGGGATGGAATTCCCAGAGAAGCTGTGGCTGCCCTGGATCCCCAGGAGTGCCCAAGGCTCAGCTTTGCTCTCCCACTTCACCTCCATGAGACGCCCAATCACCTACAGATGAAGTGCGACACCATGAACAGGATTTTAATTAAATCCCTTCTCCCAGAGCTGATAAACCTCGGGAAATGGCCTCCGAATGTGACTCTGGTGCCCTCAGCGTGCCAACGGGAAGTGAAGGAGCAGCAAGGACAGAGGGACACGCAGATGTTCTGCAGCTTGAGTGGATGAAAAAATGAACGGAAAACCATCCCAAACCGCCCTTTGTCCTTGGACAGCCTTTGAATTGTTTTCCTGATAAATGAGGGATTTTTCCGGGATCATCCAAAGAATGAAGCCCGGAAGGGCGGCTCCAGCCCCAGCCTCCGCTTCCTCTGCTCCAGATCATGAACTGTTTAAAACCCACGCCCCCCCTTCATTGTATATCCCTTCACTGATAATCTTCCTAAAGCCCCGATTGTGCCGGAGAGCGCTCTCACTTCGGCGCAGAGGCTCCCTCCGTTGGATTTGTGAGAACGCGATTTGGCGAGGGATATTCATAGCAGCGCCAGGGGATTAATCCAGGCATTTGTCCCTGCTTCCGTTTGGCGGGTTTCCGCCTCGGGAGAGCCGGATAATTTCCATCCTTTTCCTGGGGAATGTCATGGGGAATGTTCTTCACCCAACTTTCCACACCCAAAGTGTTCCAGAGCTCGGGAGAGCAGTGGGAAATGACAAGTGAGAGGGAATTTCAATGTCTCGGTGAAAAAATAGGGAATTTCTGTGTGAGTTCAACCAGGAGCATACATCCAATCTTACTCCAATTGGGGTCTGCGGAGTGCTCCAATGATCCAGGAAAAAAATCAGGGGATAGCTGGAGTGCGGATCCTGTGGGTGCCCCAAACTCCCCTTTGGTCCTCCAGAGAATCCCAAAATTCTTCAGGGTAGGAACGGGAAAAATCCAAAATTCTTCAGAAATCCACAATTCTTCAGGGATGAAGAACAGGATAATCCCACAATTCTTCAGGAAACATCCCACCAATCCCTTCAGGGAAAATCCCACAATTCTTCTGAGGAAAATCCACAATTCTTCAGGGAATGCCAACGGGGAAAATCCCTACAATTTTTCAGGGATGGGAAATGGATAATCCCACAACTACGTATATGGCATCAGTGGCTCTGGGATTAGCGCCCAGGTTGCGATTTGAGGACCTTGGAAGCTTCCAACCTCATAATTCCATGAATTTTAATGATTTTACGATTTAGATTTTAGATTTATTAATGTTTTAATTCTATATGATTGATTTTATATTTTATGATTTAATTTATGCCCAACAACTGCAAAAAGTGTGAAAACGAATCTCATGGGAATTTTATCACATTCCCACTTCAAAAGTGATTTCACTTTCCATGAAAAAATCCATTTAAGTGTTGATTTCAGGGAAGTGAATCCCAGCAGGCCGACTGTCCGTGAGCCAGCCCGGGTGTGAGAAAAGGACACCGGCAGCAATCTGCTCCAGAAAATTTCCCAGCTTTTCCCCAGAAAAAAAATGGATCAGGCTGTCTCTGTTTCGTTAAAAAGAGCTGTTTTCCCCCACCTCCATCAAATCATTTAACAAGTTATTTTAATAAGGATAAAATTTCCAGCTTAATTTTATTTTAATTTTAATTTTTAATTTTAATTTAATTTAATTAATTTTAAACAACCATTCCAGAAATTGGACAGAAATTCCCACAGGGAATGGGAGAAACATCCCAACCAAAGGAACTCCTGGGAATGTTAAGGATTTGTTTATAGTGTCAATTTTGGAACATAAAATGCACGCATTAAATTAAGTAAAATCAGTGCTCTAAATTAGTCACCTCACTTCTTAATGATAGCCTTGCCACTTCATGCGGAACTTCCAGAAAATCAATTTTGGTGCTTTCTTTCTCATGGAATTTCAAGACTGGTTTTGGGTTGGAAAGGACTTAAAAATCCCACCCCATTCCAACTGAGGGACCATTCGCATGATCCCAGGGTTGCTCGCAGGCCCTTTCCAACCGCATTTAAATTATTAATTTTATTTTAATTTAATTTCCACTTTTGCTTTCATTTATTTTCATTTTTTCAATTTCAATTTTTTATTTTCTTTTTCTCCTCACATTCAAACTGGATACAATAAAATCAAAGCCACAGCTCCAGGGTTGGTTTTTTTTTTTTTTTTTTTCTCTCCAGAGAGCTGTAGCAAGCCTGATCCTGACGTTCCTCAAATAAATGCTCCCCAGCTCCCTCCTGGAATTACAGCCAGGGAATGAGTCGGGGAAACTGCTGATTTTTTATTGTTTTCGCCCTGTCATGGTCTGTGGAAAGCCGAGCAGAGCCAAGTTTTTGGATGGAAATCTCCTGTGAGGATTTTTCCCTGAATACAGAGGTCAGGCCTGCTCCGACGTTCCCAGGGAATTATGGAGCATGTTAAAATGTGCATCCTTCCCCCATAAAATGAGTTTATTGGGCTTGCTTTTGTTCGTTCCCAACGGCCTAAAGTTGCTGTGCACAAGGAATAAATCAGGGAAGTGCTGATGGAACCTGCTCGGACCCTGATTTTAAAGGGCAGGTAGCAGCTCTGTGCTTTTAAGAAATCAATTACTGTTTAATTAATTAAATTAATAGAGAGATTAAATAACTTAAAATTAGCCAGGTTTAGGCTGAGAAGGTGTGTGAGTTAGGGTAATTTAGGGACAATGCAGAACCAGCCTCGTTTATTGAGATTCAAAAGCAAAATTCTTCAGATGTTTTCAACAACTGTGATTCTTTATTTCATAGCCAGTGATTTTTAATATGGAGCTATTAATAGACAGATTAAATAGCAATACCAATTAATAGAAATAAGAAATCGCAAATAACAATATAAATAGAAATACAAATATACAGTATTAATATAAATAAGTTTAAAATATAATTAAATATAAATATAATATATAAATATAAATATAAAATATAAATATAAATATAATACTATAAATAATATAATTATTAAATATAAATATATAAATAATAATATTCTCCAGTTGCCCACCCCCCAAGTTTTGGCGACACCAGGAGAGTCTAATCCAGCCCATGCTCCAAGGCTCATTTCCGGAATTCCTGGATTAAGCCAAAGCATCCCAGGCAATATATAAACCTTTCCTCAATTAACCTTTCTCTCATTAACGAATTCCCATCACGTTGAATGAAAGCAGGGCTCCCATTCCATTCCCATTCCTGATGTCCCCTTGGCTCGGGCCGGTCCCAGGTTGGAAAGCGCCACCCCATCCCAGCCCGTCCCGTTACCACGCCGCGACCCCTAAACCCATTCTCCTCGTTACCGATCGATCCCAAACACATTCTCCCCGTTACGGCCGATGCCCGAACGCGCTTTACCGTTATCCTGGTCGCAACCCCCGTTCCCCTGATCAGGCACCCGACCGCACCCACCCGCGTTAGCGGACCGACCCCAAACACATTTCTCCGTTTACTGAGCCGTACCGACCGTGGCCTTCCTGTTACCCGAACGCACCCGCTCCCGTTACCGACGGGTCCCAAAGCCGGTCTGGAAGGGGATTGGAAAACGATGGGAACAGGGGGTGCAGGCGCTGCTGTCCTCGCTCCCAGCCCTCCGTGGAAAGCAGGGGATTGGCTCTGCCTGTCTGCAAGCACGTGCCTGCTTCCATCCCCCTGCCCTCCAGGCTGCTTCCGATGGTTTCCTCTCCCTGCTTCCTCTTACCCCGCTCCATCCCCGGCTTCCATCCCAGTCCACCCAGCTCATCCAGCTCCCTCCCCACTCCAATCCACTGCTCACATCCAGCTCCATCCCAGCTCGTCATCCCTGCTCCATCCCTGCCTCCATCCAGCTCCATCCCAGCTCCATCCCAGCTCCATCCCTGCTCCATCCCTGCTCCATCCCAGGCTTCCAATCCCAGCTCCATGCACACAGCTCATCTCTGGCTCCACCATCCATTCCCAGCTCTTCACTCATCCCAGCTCCATCCCATGCTCCATCCCACTCCATCTCAAGCTCGCGTCCCAGCTCGTCCCAGATCATCCCTGCTCTACCCCAGCTCCATCCTGCCTCCATCTCAGCCTCCATCCCAGCTCCATCCCAGTTCCATCCTTGCCTCCATCCCTGCTCCACCTGCCCAATCCCAGCTCCACCCCAGCTCATCCCTCTCCATCCGCTCCACCCCTGCTCCATCCCAAGCTCCCAATCCCAGCTCCGTCCCAAGCTTCCATTCGCAGCTCCACCTGCTCCATCCCTGCTCCCCCAGCTCATCCCAGCTCCAATCCTGCTCCACCCAGCTCCATCCAGCTCTTACTCCCAGCTTCCATCCCTGCTCACTGGTCACCCTCACGCTCCATCCCTGCTCCATCCCAGCTCCCATCCCTGCTCCCTTACAGCTCCATCCCTGCTCCACTCCCAGTTTCTCCATGCACCAGCTCCACTCCTCATCCCAGCCCACGCTTTCCATCCCAGCTCATCCACTCCCCAGCTCCATCCCGTGCTCCATCCCGCTCCATTCCCTGCTCCACCCCTGCTCCATCCCTCTCCATACCCAGTTCCATCCCTTGCTCCATCCCAGCTCCATCCCTGCCCATCCCAGCTCCACCCCAGCTCCATCCCAGCTCGCCATCACCTGCTTCATTCCCAGCTCCATCCCAGCTCCATCCCTGCCTCCATCCTGGCTCCATCCCAGCTCCCATCCCTGCTCAATCCCTGCTCTATCCCTGCTCTCTCAGGCTGCTCCAGTGTTTCTCTCCCTGCTCCCCCTCGTCCTTGGTCACTGTGCCGGGGTCTCTTGCTCGATCTTTCCCGATCTTTTGGAGCGCAGAGACCCCACTGTAAAGTGTGTTTGGGCCGCAGTCTTTGAGCCGGCCCGCCCGTCCCCGCTGCCATATCGATGGTGCCCGCCGAGAGGGTGGACCGGGGCCAGCTCTATTCCTGAAGCATGGAACACCGGGACAATGCATTCCTGCTCCTTGGAATCTGGGAATCAGGGAATCTGGGAAATCATGGGAAGCGAGGGAGTCAGAGAATCAGGGAAAATCTCAATTGGGTAAGGTGAGAGGCAGAGGTGTAAAGGGTCACCCAGTGCCACCCTGCCATGGGAGGGGACCTCCCGCATGTCCCAGGTGCTCCAGCCTGGCCTTGGGCATTCCCAGGGAAATCCAGGTGTGGTAATTCCATCCCAGCCCCCTCGCCAGCGAACACCCCATTCCAATAATCCCAACCATCCCTGCCCTCTGGCAGTGTGACCCCATTTCCCTTCCTGGCCTCCAGGCCCATTTTTCCCCAAAGTCTCTCCATCCTCCTGCAGCTCCCCCAGGTCTGCGAAAAGGTCACAAGTTGTTCCCCCTGAAGTTTCCTTCTCCAGGCTAAACAAACCCCAAAATTCCTTTTTTTTTTTTTTTTTTGGGAAAGGCTCCTCTGCTAACAGCAGGATGTTCTCCCCGGCGTCCTGCTACCAGAATTCCTCAGGAAGCGGTAGAATCCAGAAAACCCCCTGCCACTCCCTGTGAATCCAAAGGGCTACAGATTTCATTGGCCGGGGAATGGCGACATCACCAGTCCTGCAGAGAAGCAAATCAAGCATGGATTTCTGATTCCTCTTCAATTAGCAAGCAGGGAGAGCTCCTGATTAGGAAATGAGGCATCCAGAGGCGCCTCAGCTGCGCTTGCTTGATTGAAATTTCCGTGTTTTTGGGCACTGGCAGAGCTGCGGTGGGGGGCGCGGGCTTTGCTGTGCCGTGGTTGAATGCAGGGAGATGGGATATATTGGGAATTGGGAATCCTGCCTGGAGGGTGGGGAGGGCGGGATGGAATTCCACCCCCTGGATCCCTGGAGTGTCCAAGGCTGGGCTGAGCGGGACTTGGAGCACCCTGAGACATTGCCATGCCCATGGAGTGGGGGATTAGAAGATCTCTGAGGCTCCTTTCCACCTCAAACCATTCCACGATTTTCTGATTTTGTGCTTCACAATGAGCTTTGGAGGCTCAAACAGCTGCAAATACACTGGGGCGATATTAGGGATTCATAATCCCCATGTTCCTGTGCCGTAGGAGCAGAGAATCCATATGATTTTTACCTGCCCGTGGCTCACCCTGACCCTGCATCTCTGTGGGATCAGGGGAGCAGATCCTCCCTCTGCGGGGTCCGAGGGCTGGCAGCTCTCCAGGCTGGGAAAGGCTCTATCCTGAGCCTCTGGATGCACTCAGAAAAGAAAAGGGAATTTTGTGAGGGACCAAGGGAAACAAAACCTTCCCTGGAACGGGGCAGTCTCCACCCCCAAATCCCTTTGGGATCCCCAAACTGGGTGGATGTGTATCTTGGGGGAATGGTTGGACTCGAAGATCTCCAGGAACTTTCCCAAAGGAACCATTCCATGATTTCCCCCATGCCCATCCACCATCCCCCTCTCCTGACCCTTCCCCGTTTCCTCTCCCAGTCCCTTCCCGCGTTCTGCCCCTCCTGAGCCCATTTCCTGAAGGCAGCCGAGGCCGAGCACCAGAAGGGGAGGAGGACGGGATCAAAGCTCAGGGTGGATTTCCAAATGGAATAATTCCTCCTTGGGATGGGGTGGCACCCCTGGTTTTGTAGGTCAGCGCAGGCAGCGACAGAGCGCTGGGCACGAACCACGGCCTGAGAGCGCCACGGAGGAATTGTAATCCAAACTGCCAATTCTTCAGGAAAGATAAAATAAACTGAAAAAAATCCCCAGTGGATGCCGAGATCGCACGTGGGAATTGGATTGGGAATCAGCCACAGCGAAACTGGTAGCCATCCAGGTGATGGGGAATGAGAGCTTTGAGCGCTTTGTACAACGAGCACAAACACGCTCACGTCCTCCCAGACAGCACCTGCTGCGAAAATGCCTTTTATAGGAATCAATGGATTTTATCCATTTTTAATGGGGCTGTCAGTCACACAAACACCTGCTGCCGCCGGGCTGCGGTTTCTGCACGTCTTCCAAGAGAACAGCTCATTCCCAGGATTTCCGGAAAAAATGCTCAAAATTGGCCATTTCTTCCAGGGAATGCTCTGCACAGTTTAATCCTGACTCATAGTTTATATATCGTTTCAGACACATTTATTCACTCATGAATTATATTAAGGAAAATCAAGGGAGACAAACAAAACTCCACATTGGAGATTTGATTTTCCTCGGGAAAAATACCTCAGGAAAAGCGGGATTGTAACATTGTAGTATGACAAACCTCCCATCATGATTCCTCCTGCAATTATTTACTTTTTAAATCCACAATGAAATTCTGAGCATTGCTAAAATAGGGAAAATGGAAATGTAAAATAACGCAGCAGCAATTTCATCCTCTGCCTGTTGTCCAAACCTCAGTGCAATTAATCCTGGAATTCCTGCAGCAATACCTGGAATGGAATTATGATTCCAGGAGTTATAAAAACCACAGGGAAGAGAAAAATCTGCCAAAAATCTGAGAGGAGAGCAATCCTGTCCTCTGTGGATCCAATAAAAATGAGGAAACACCTCTGTCCCTGCAGGGTTAGAAAAGAAAACTTCGCTGTACAAATATCACCGGGCCCGAGGACTGGAATACAGGAATGAAAAATTTGGGATTCTTTATCAGGTGAAGTGAAACAGAAGGAGAAAGGGGGCAAAAATGACTGGATTTCATCACATTTTAATTGTAAATTGGCTTTATCTCCTTTTCCCTGCATCCCCAAAACAGCAAGAAGATAATACCAAGGAAAACAGAAAATTCCGGGATTTGGAGCTTTGGAGTGTGGAGGGAATATTCCTGGTTGTGTTTGGACACATCCCACTGTCCCAGTTATCCCAGCCCCAATATCCAGCCTGGCCTTGGGCACTGCCAGGGATCCAGGGGTGGAATTCCATCCCAGCCCCTCCCAGGAACAATTCCCAATATCCCACCATCCTGCCTCTGGCAGTGTGACCCCATTCCCTGGCTCCTGTCCCTCCGTCCCTGGATGAGAACATGACATGGTGCTGTGATTCCATTCTGCATCCCAGTCAAACATCTGATGACATTCCAGAGCCTTGAACACGGGAAAGAACTGGGAAAACCCCAGGAGATGAGCCTGGAGGAGAGGAGCTCTGACAGGACCTCAGTGTGACCTTCCAGGACCTGAAGGGGCTCCAGGAGAGCTGGAGAGGGACTGGGGCCAAGGGATGGAGGGACAGGAGCCAGGGAATGGGGTCACACTGCCAGAGGGCAGGATGGGTGGGATATTGGGAATTGGAATTGTTCCTGGGAGGGGCTGGGATGGAATTCCACCCCTGATCCCTGGGAATGTCCAAGGCCAGGCTGGAGCTCCCTGGGACAGCGGGAGGTGTCCCTGGCTTGTGGGATCAGATGGGTGGATTTAAGGTCCCATCCAACCAAAATCAGTCTGGAATTGTGTGGAATGAACTCTGCAAGTGAGGTAAGTTGTTGAGATTGATTTAAAAGAAGAAGAAAGAAAAAAAAATAAGAAAAGAAGGGGAAAACAGAGGAAAGAAGGAGAAAAGCTCATTGCAGATGATTATTCATAAGGAATTGATTTGGAATTCACCAGGAATCCGATTGGGAATTCCCAAGGAATAGATTTGCCCTCCTGAGAGAGAGGCCACCCGTGGATCTGGAGTGAGCTGATACCCACAGATATTCCCAATATTCCCCTCCTCAGGGAGTTTATTCCAACTCTCTGATCCCTGGGAAAGCTTTTCTTGTTCCCCCTCCTGCCCGGGAGCGATCCCGTGCCGGGAACAGGGAATGGCCATGATCCCACTGCTCTTCCCAAATGGCCATGATCCCATTCCTTGAACAACCATGATCCCAATCCCCTTCCCAAACAGCCATGATCCCACTCTCCTTCCCAAACAGCCACGATCCCACTATTTTCTTCCCAAATGGCCACAATCTCACTCCTTAAGCAGCCACGATCCCACTCCCCTTCCCAAAAGCCATGATCCCACTCCTCTTCCTGAATGAATGGCCATGATCCCACTGCTCTTCCCAAATGCCCACAATCCACTCCTCTTCCCTCTGGATTTGGAAATTTCCCCAGCTCTGTTGGCCTTTGAGCTCCATCCCACATTTTTCTCCTCAGCCCCATCGGGCTCCTTAGAGCACATCCCAGACAGTCTCCAAAAACTGGAAACAACAACTCCAGCCTCAGCCAGGGGCTGCTTTATGGGGAATTTTCCTCACGCTGCTCCTCCCCCAACCCTTCCCCACTTTTATTTCCCGTCTCCAAAGGCTCCCGAGCGCCGCTGCAGAGCTGGATTCTGGAAGCAGCTGTCACCACTCTCCCGGCTTTTTAAACATTTCTCCGGGGAGATTTTTTATCTTTCCAATTTTAATCCTCTCTTACGACTTCGGGATTTGTTTTTTCCGCCAATGGTCCGGAGCCCGTTTTTATTTCTAGCACTTGCTGGTAATGAAATCGGGATTATATGCTCCTAAATCCATGAATTCATCAGGCACGCAGCAGCAGGATCAGCCAGAAGCATTACTGATCTATGTTCCATATGATTTTTATGGCAACAACAAGCAGATGAGAACAATAAGGTGGGAGACACAATTATTTAGGATCAAATCCCTTGTGAAGCATCCAAATCCGGGATTAGGCAGCGTGAGGCGCAGCAGGGTTGACTGGGATTGCTCCTGGAGGGCAAATCAGGTGGGAAAATCCAACATTTATGGCAGAAAGCCCCAATATTCGCCGTTGGAGTGAGATTCCCACAAGCAGAAGGTTTCCCGGGGGAATATCAATTTATTTTGGAATTCTCACATCCTTTCCTTTTGCCCCGGCTTTGCTCTTTCCCCTGGGGGTGGATTTGGGATGTGCTGCTCCCATGGTGCCCATTCCTTAAATTTTGCAATTTCTGAGCTGTTCAAAATTGGATTCCCCAGATCCTGAGTTTTCCAGGCTCCCAAATTCCCTCAAATGAATCTCAGGAACCTCTCCATGCCGAGATGCTCCAGGGACACTCCAGACCCCTCCAGAGGTGACACTTCATTTCCAGAGCCATTCCCGCTCTGTTTCCAACACACAAAGAATTCCTTAAAAATTATTAATCCTCATTTTTGGATTTTTTTCCCGCAAAAAAGTTGGAATTCTCGTGTTGCTTTTCCCTACCCTGGGCTGTTGGGAATGCAGGGCGGGCCTGACAGAGCATGACTGGGATAACAAATTCCTGTTGGGAATTCTGCAGCATCCAGCAGGAACCCAATCCCACAGTCATCAATTCCCACTGAATTTTATATTTTTATAAATTTTATTATATTGCGCCACATTTTATATAATTTAATAAAATTATAGTGCATTTATTTTATTTTATATTCTATTGTATATGATTTTATAATCATTATATGGTTCTATTTATAATCATGAAATTGTTTATAATGTATTAATTATTTATATTATACTCTATTATTGATTTTTATAATCATTATATGGTTCATTTATAATAATTAAATGATTTTATATGAATAAATTGATTTATATGATACTTTATTTTATATGATGTCATAATCATTATATGATTCTATTTAGAATCATTAAATGATTTTATAATGTATTAGTTGATAAATTTCCCACAGCAAATTCCAGCTGGAAAAATTTGATTTCATGGGCTAGGCTTAAAAATGGAAGGTCATTGGGAGGAGAAATAACTGCCAGAAATGCTTCGGGAAAATGGGAAAAGCAGCTTTTTCCAAAGGGAGATGACAGAATCCAGGATTTCGGGCCGATCAGCCACCCCGGCTCTGCTCAAGGCAAACGGAGCCGCGCCCTTCCCCGGGAGAGCCGCGCGTTTAAAACCCCAATCCCGCAATTCCTAAATAATGGATGAGCTCTAATGGACACAAATCCCAGCCCGAGCTCCCGGAGGCGCCGCTGCCGGGAAAAACCATCCCAAAAAACCCAACCCCGGCTTCACTGCCCCGTCCGGGCACCGGGAATGGCCCGGCGAGGTCTTTATATTGATAAATAACATATTTTATATCATTTTATAAAATGTATAGCGTATTTAATTTATATTGTATATATATATATTGATATATACAATTGATATCAATATATCATCTTGAGAATATATATTGTTATATATTAGATATTGATATATATAATATTTTATATCATTTATAAAAATGATATAAATATAGCGTATTTAATATATTTGTATTTAGTTTTTATATTGATATATATCATCTTTTATATAATTTTATAAAATGTATAGCATATTTAATTATACTGTATATGTATATTGATATATGTCATTGATATAATACATCATCTTGATATATATAATTGTATATATAGGTAGATATATATCATCTTTTTTATATATTCTATAAAATTTATAGTATATTTAATTTATATTGTATTTAGTTTTATATTTATATATATCATATTTTATATCATTTTATAATAATATTATAAGTACATTTTAATTTATATTGTCTTTCATTTTATACGATGTTATATTCATATTAATATATTCATAATCATGATATGATTATATTTATAATTATTCTATGATTATAATCAGCATTGGGAATTTCTCCTGCGAGTCAGACGCGGTTGCCGAGGCAACGCTGCCCATCAAAGCGCAGCTCCGGCTTTAATTCACAGAGGGAAGCAGGACAGAATTCCAGAGGGATTGAAATTTAAAATATCTTCTCAATGAGCGTCCTTCCCAACTCCTGTTGCTCCATGGAGAGAATCCCGGGACGAGCTGGAAGCTCCTCTGGTGCTTTTACTTCTGTAAAAACACACGGAGAATTTAAAAAATAAAAAAAAAAAATAAAAAAAAAAAAAATAAATTCACTTGATTTTGATTTATTTTAGGCAGCTGTGTTTTAAAATAAAGGAACAGAAATATTCAAAGCAGTAAAATTGCACCTCAGGCTGAAAAAAGCAATGGTGCCCATTGGAGCTCTGCTCACTGCACACCACAAGAGAGATTTCAAAATTTATTTACAAATTAATTCCGATTTTAATTTCACTCTTTGATTACGGCAGAGAAATCAGATTAATCAGGGCCCTTTGGTGTTGATGTATTTAGAGAATTCTTTAGGCTGGGTCAGAGGGGTGAGGATCAGGGTTTGTGTTTATTCCCAGTGTTTATTCCGCGGGCAAAGCTTCCCCCTGCTGGACACAATTCCAGAATTCTCCCGGAATTCTCTGTCTTTCCAAAACAAAAAAAAAAAAAAATCCATCTCTGGATGCCTTGGAAACAGCTAAAAGCAATTTATATTGAGTATATATAAAAAAAAATATTTTCAAGAGCAAATATAAGAGAACGCTGGTTAAATAAATCCAAGTAGCAGTTAAAATTCCAGGGAAAAGGAATTTCAGGGCAAATTCTCACAAGAATTTGGTATTCCAGAATTCCATATTTCAGATTTTGCATTGCAGAATTTCTATTTCAAAATCCTGTTTTTCAGAATTTTTATTTCAGTATTTTTACTTCAGAGTCTGTATTTTGGAATTTTTATTTCAGGATTTGTATTTCAGAATTTGTATCTCAGAGTTGCTCTTGGGATTTGCATTCCTGAATTTATATTTCAGAATTCTGTTTTCTGAATTCTTATTTCAGAGTTTTTATTTCAGGTTTTGAATTCCAGAATTTTCATCTCAGGGGTTTTATTTGGGGATTTGCGTTTCTGAATTTATATTTCAAATTTCTATTTTTCAGGATTTTAATTTTCCAATATTTGCATTCAGAGTTTTTATTTCAGGATTTGTATTTCAGAATTTGAATTTCAGAATCTTTATTCAGAATTTACATTTCAGAATTTTTGCTTCAGAATTTGCTTTTCAGAGTTTCTATTCAGCATTTTTATTTCAGGATTTGTATTTCAAAATCCTCCCTTTCAGAACACTGTATTTCCTACAAATTCTGTTTGAAATACAGATTAAAAATCAGAAAGGGGGAAGGACTGGATGCTTTCTCAAAACTTCTGTAAAACCACACAGAGGGTTTAAAAAATCAGAAAATTAAATAAATTCATATGTTTGACCTATTTTAGGCAGCTGTTATAAATAAGAAACAGAAATACTCAAAGCAGAAAAGTTGCACCCTCAGGCTGAAAAAAAAGCAATGGGGCTTTAATATGATTATAACATCGTATAAAATTAAAGACAATATAAATTTAATTATTAATTATCAGGAATTGCCACTCTGCTCGGTGCACACCACGAGAGAGATTTCAAAATTTAATTCAAATTAATTCCAATTTTAATTTTCCTCTTTGATTACGACAGAGAAATCAGATTAATCAGGGCCCTTTTGGTGTGGATGTATTTAGAGATATTTTAGGCTCAGTCAGAGGGTGAGGGATCAGGGTTTGTGTTTATTCCCAATTTCCG
>VKON01003608.1:48844-65670 GCA_009741485.1 Malurus cyaneus samueli | reverse complement strand
CCCTGGATCCCCAGGAGTGCCCAAGGTCAGGCTGGATGTGGCTTGGCACAAGCTGGGATAGCAGAAGGTGTCCCTGGCCATGGCACGGGTGGAATGAAAAGAACTTTTGGGTCTGTTCTAACCCAAACCATTCTGGAATTCTGTGCTCAATAATTTGATTTTGTTTCCCCTTCCAAAAGAAATTTCTGTCCAGAGTTTATATTAAGGTGCTCTCAGAGCTGTTGTCGTTTGGAACAGAAAATTCTTAAGGTGATTAAAAAACAGGGAAGGGATTCCTGACTCCCTTTTGTGAGTGTTTTGGTGGTTGCCTTTGTGCTGATTTTCCCTGTTTTGTTGCTGTTTTGCAGATGGGACACCCAGGAATGCCCCATTATCCCCCCATGGGGATGCATCCCATGGGGCAGAGACCTCCCAACATGCCCCCAGTTCCCCACGGGATGATGCCTCAGATGATGCCCCCCATGGGAGGACCCCCAATGGGGCAGGTAAGGCCCTTCCCGTGATGGTGCCAGGGAATTCCTCAAGTGGGAAAATCTCCCTGGGAAATGGAAAATCAGTGATCCAGAGGGGTTTTATGTTACCCTGGTTAAAACTCTTTGCGTGAGGAACAGGGGATTCATACACCTTTGTAACTTTAATTATAAATTGCTATAAAAACAAGTAATTAATGCACTTCTAACTTTAATTATAAGCAGGTATTAATCCATGATTTGGGGTTTATTAAAGCTTTTTGGAAGTTTCCTGCAGATTTTGAAGGAATAAGGTTGTCTCGGGATTTCATGTTGAATTCTTGGCTAATTCCTCCATCCACACAGATGACAATTATAGTAAGGTTCAAGGGAAGAATAAGAATAGATTGAATTTTTGCAGAATTCCCATTTGATTCCTAGGGATTGGTTTGTAATTCCTGTATTTGGTATGGGATTGAAAACTAACCCTGCCAGGTGACACAGCCACAACCACGGCCCTGCTTTTGGCACTTTTCACATCAATAACCACAATTCCTGTGTGGCTTCTGATTAAATCCTCAACTCAAAAAAGAAATCATTCTTCTGGGTGTAATAAATATCCCAGGAATGCTTAAAATCCTCAGGATTATGGAAGTGGATACTGAGTGTCACCAAACAGAGCAGAGAGAGGATGGTGGGGAAAGTTGAGGAAAAATGAGGAGGATTTGACTTCTTAGCCCTGAGTGTGTTCATTAGGAAGTGAAGCAGAAATTCTGGTTTATTCCTCTACATTTTTGTAACCTCTTTTCCACAATTCCCACTCTTAGACAGGGAATATTTTAATATTTCATATTTTAGGGACTTGTTGGTAAATGGAGAGCAAAAAGCTGAAGGTAAATGTTATGTCTGGGAGTTCACCTTTCCTTTGTTAATTTATTCCCTGTGACCTCAGAATTCTGCAGGAATCATTCCCAACCTTTGCTTTTCCTGCTTTCACTTAGGATTCAGTGATGGAATCAGATCCCACATCATTTGATATTGTGCCTTTGGAGTTTAGATTTTCTTTATTGTTTTTTTCATATCCGACTTTGGAATTTATTCCTCATATAAATATCCCCATTTAGTGGGAATGTGAGGAAGGGAATAAGAATCCTACAAATTTTATTATTTGTTACCTAAAAGGGTTGTTTGTGCTTTTTTAATTAAAAAGGAGCATCACATAATGCTTTTTAAATAAGAATATTGTATTTGATGTTGAAAATAGGATAAAATTTATGGAAACTATCCTTGAATTGCAGATGCCTGGAATGATGCAGTCAGTGATGCCTGGAATGATGATGTCCCACATGTCCCAGGCTGCCATGCAGCCCACGGTTCCTGTGAGTTGCATTTCAATTTTTTAATTTTAAGAGTTCTTTTTTGCAGTTGTTGTTCACTCTTAGTTTGCTTCAATTAGAAAATAAAAATTTCGATTTTAAATGTGTTTTTCATTGCTATGGAGTATTATGTGGCCCTTGAATGATTGTAAAAATCAGATTTCTGTTATTTTTATATTGTTATATTTCTGTTATTGTTTATATTATTTATATTCTGTTATTTTATATTGTTTTCCTCTCTGAGATCTCCTTTCCACCTTCCTTACCCTTCACTCCATGGGTTTGGCAGGAATCACTGTGACCTTGGACTGTTTGGAGGAAGGAAAAATTGTCTGACCAAGAGACTTTTCTCTCTTAAATTTTAATTTTTTGAGGAGTTTTAATTCAATATTGAAGAAATTTGAATCCATTATAAAGAGATTTTTTGGTATAAGTTCCTGAAATTCAGTTGAGTATAAAAATTGCTGGAATGGCCCAAGAGATGAGGAGTTCTTTGCATGGAAATGGAGAGGGAAAAGTTCAAACAAAATACAGGTGAAGTCTCTGAAGGAAGAAAATTTAAATTCTGTTCTTAGGAAGTAAATTTAATCTAATTCAATCTAAGAGGTCCACTTAAAACCAGTTCCAGACATTTAAATTTAGAAATAAATTATTTTTCTATTTTTTTCCCATGCAGATTCATACCCCTAAGTGATATTCCTCTGGAATTCCCTGTAGTGCTGAGCACGAACTGTTGCTTTCATTTTTGTGGATTATTTTGACTTCCTGGTGGAAAATTTAATCTGAATAAAGGTCACTGAGGCCAACTGGATGATCCTGGAATGTTTCATCCAAGGATTGTGGTTTTTCCAGGCCATTCCCCTCTGAAAAGCCTATTAGAACCAGGGGAATTCCTAAAAACCAATATTTGGGTCAAATTAATCCTCTTAAAATACACCACAAATTCCTGACAATTCCCCTAGTTTATTCCAGATGAATATTATCAAATATAATTGATCCAATGTGGTTTATTTTTAATTTTTAAGCAATTTTTCTGTTTTTTGAGGAATATTTAAAGTTGGTAGAAGAGAACTGAAAATAAAGTGAAATAAAGTTAAAGGGACAGCCCACAAGGAAAGAAAAATGGGAAACTTTGGATTCTGTTAATTTTTCTCCTTAGTTGGAAGGAATTTGAGGAAGGAAGATCTCCATGAATGCAACACAAATAGGGAAAAAGGAATCCTTATTTTTGTGGCAGAAAACCACATAATAATAATAAGATAATGATTTATTGAGGATTTAATTCCAATTAATTCAGTATTTGATTGTTGGTTGTTTTTACAGCCAGGTGTGAACAGCATGGATGCCCAAGTAGGTGAGTAAAAAAATTGCTGTAATTTCAAAAAATTTTAACAAAATCAGCTGAACTATTTAAAAAAAAACCCTTTTTCCTAAAATGGGATGGTGCATTTCAATCCTGGGACATTTTTTCCTTGTCCACATTGAGGAATATTTAAAAAAATAAGGTAACCAAACCCTTGTTAAGTATTACATTTTATTTTGTAGGTGTGACCCCTCCTGGAACTCAGGTATGTGAAAAGCACAATTCCAGAAGGTTGGAATGCCAGTGTGGTAAATGAGGCTTTAGGAATTTAAAAGAAAACCTTATTTCTATTTTTTCTCCTCCTTTTTCCTCCCCTTCCTTTTCTCCTCCGGTTTTCTTCCCCTTATTCCAAGTTTTTGGTTGTTCTTAAAATCCATGGGCCTTGTCCCAACTGAATTATTAAATAAAGATGAATATCCATGTTATTTCCATGAGATTTCCATCCTGTGCCATTGGACTGTCAGGAAATCCAATTTTCCTTGGCCATATCCAACCACTGCTCAGAGCAGGTGGATGCAGTCCTGATTTCAGGGAATTTGTAGGAAGACTCAGCATGGAAAGCAGCAGGAAGTTGAGCTCAGGAAGGCAGAACCTTCCTGAATTTTCCTTAAGTTTTGAAAACAGGGAATGCTTCTGGAATTTTGAATTGGAGCTGTTGGAGTGTGATCCCTTCATCTCCACTTTAGGCCCTTTGGAATGTGGAATTTAACAGCTCCACTGCCAAAGAAGCAGTTTTTTGGGAAAACTGCTGACTTAAGGTGTGATTTTGGCTCCCTGCTTTTGCTGTGCTGCTGAACCACTTGGGAATTCCAGGATTTTGAGGTGAAAGCCCCAATTCACCAGGATTTTCCAAGCCCTGTTTTGTCTCCTCCTCAGACAACGCATCCCGTGGTCTCCACAGTCCAGCAAAGCTCTACCACCACCAGCTCTGCCAGCGAGGATCACTCCAAGCAGGTCTGTATCCCACTATTTTTTGGGATTTTAATCCCATCCTTTTATCCATGATTAATTTGGCTTTGATTTTTCCCAGAAATCCACGTGGACGGAGCACAAATCCCCGGATGGAAGAACTTATTACTACAACACTGAGACCAAGCAGTCCACGTGGGAGAAGCCAGATGACCTCAAAACCCCTGCTGAGGTACCCCAAATCCCAAATTAATTTGTGGGAACACCAGGATTTCCAAGCCTAATTCCTGCACTGGGGATAGTTCTACTGGAAGCAAACTTTTCCAATAAGAAAATAATAAAATGTTCCTAAAATATTTGTATGTGAGGTTCTCCTTGTGGTGGGAGAACCTGAGGGTGCAAAGTGGCCGAAACTCCTCCATTTTTCCTCATTTTTAGATGGTTTTTTAAATGAAAAATATGTAATTTTTTTAGTAGTAATTAATTTTTTTTTAATTATTTGAGTAACTCATGTGGAATCCCAGAATGCTGGAATGGTTTGGGACATTAAGGATTATCCCATCATTTCATCCCTTCCATTATCCCAGGGTGCTCCAACCTGGCCTTGGACACTCCCAATGATCCAAGGGCAGCCCCAGCTTTTCTGGGAATTTCATCCCATGGTTTCCCTCCCAGCCAGGAATTTCTTCCCAATATTCCCTCTGGCAGTGGGAAGCCATTCCCTGTATCCTGTCCCTCCATCCTTTATCCCATATAAAAAGTCCCTTTCCTTCCTTTTTATAAACCTTTTATTTGATGTGTTTATTTCCTGCTAGAGAGGATTTTTTATGGAAAAAAACCTTTGTTTTCTCTCCATCAGCAATTGTTATCCAAGTGTCCCTGGAAAGAGTATAAATCAGATTCTGGGAAGCCTTATTATTATAATTCCCAAACAAAGGAATCCCGCTGGGCAAAACCCAAAGAGCTGGAGGATCTTGAAGGTAAAAGGGTGCTGGACTTTTATTTTTATAAATACATTAATTAATTAACTAAAACAGTATTAAAATCAACTGGGGCAAAGAAAATTATTTAAAAAAGAATAAACAGCAGTGATTTAAATATTTCATTTTTTTATAATTCTGTTTAACAATCCTGACTTTCTGGTTTTTGAAGTTCTTCTTTAAAATTAATTATTTTAAACTAAAAGGTCATTTTCGTATTTCCCAATCTTCTCTAGTGTCATTTCTAAATTTTACTTTAATCTAAATTGGTTAAAGTCTTCAAAGGACACAAACATTAAAATTATAGATAGTACAAAAATATTTAAAACTTTGCTTTTATTCAGTCAATAATTACCAGAACTTCCTCTGTACATAAACTATTTTAAAGCTATATTTTAATCTTTTTTCTCCTTTTTTTTCTCTAGCAATGATTAAAGCTGAAGAAAACAGGTACGTTTGTAATATTCTGTTAATTTGTTTCCTTTTTTTTCTGAGGGACCTTGAACCTTTTTCCCAAGAGTCATGAAACCTTTTTCCAAAGGACCTTCAACCCTTTTTTTCTGAGGGTCTTCAAACCTTTCTTGAAAACCTTCAAAGATTTTTTTTGAGTCTTTAAACCTTTCCTGAGAGATTTGAAACCTTCCAGAGTCTTCATCCATTTTTCCCAGGGCCTTCAAACCCTTTTTCCCAGGGCCTTCAACCCTTTTTCTTGAGAGCCTTCAACCCTTTTTCCTGAGGGTCTTCAGACCTTTTCTGAGAGAACCTTTAAAGGTTTTTTAGGAGTCTTTAAACCTTTCATGAGAGACTTGAAACCTTTGAGAGCCTTCTGCCCCTTTTCCAAGGTCTGCAACCCTTTTTCCCCAAGGGCTTTTAAACTTTACATGGGAGTCTTCAAACCTTCATTGGGAGCCTTTAAACCTTTCCGGAGGGCCTTCAACCCCTTTTTCCTGAGAACCTTCCTTCCTTTTTCCTGAGGCCCTTCAAACCTTTCCTGGTAGCCTTCAACCCTTTTTTCCTGAGGGCCTTCAATTCTTTTTCTTGGTAGCCTTCAACCCTTTTTCTTGGTAGCCCTCAACCCTTTTTTCCAGAGGGCCTTCAGCCGTTTTTCCTGAGGACCTGCAACCCGTTTCTTATATGATAACAAGGATAAAGGAGCCAATTAAAAAGAAATGAAAATGGACATAAATAAGTAGTGAGCGGATAAAGCCATCCAGTGCACTCTTGCAATGGCATGGACCATCCACTGTCCCAGCTTTCCACACACATCAATGTCCCCTGGTTGCACATACACCAGCCTGAGCAAGCCCCAGCTTATCGAGGAAAACCTTGCCAGGTGCTATTGCTAGCTCCCACACAAACAACATAGGCACTGTCACCAATCACCACTGACCAAGGACAGCTCAACAACAAAGAGGAAAACCATGGATAGCCAGGAAGTATAACCACAAATCCAGATAAACGCATTCACGAATTCCTACAGCAGAGTTAACCTCCAGATTCAGGGCATATTGAAGTGATTGAAATATAATAATTAAAGTAACAGAAGATGTGTTATTGCAAACCCTCCTCCATTGATCCATTTTTCCTGGAAAAACAGTTGGGATTTACGACAGCAAGTGTCAGGATTTACCATAAGCCAGTTTAAAAACAACATTTCACGTAGACGGCTGCCTCTTCTTGCCTCTCTTGTTTTTGGACTCTTGTAACACTCGCTCTCTGTCACAAAAGAAACAAAAAACAGAACAAATGGATACATCCCAGCAAACAGCAAGTATGGTATTCCACGATAGACGATATAGAGCGATAGACATGAAGACAAACACACAAACAAAAAATAAACCCCATAGAATCAACCATAGAGATCACCATACGGAGCATGCAATGAACACCAACGTCATCCAATAGAGTACCGCCATAGCAGATAAACCATCACTGTTTCAATCCAAGCCAAGGAAAAAACACATCCATAGACATAACAAAAACACCATCCCTCCATCCAATAACATCAATCCAACACATCGAATCATATCAATCCATCCCATGGATCCATCCGTAACCGGATTCGGACGTAGAGAAAAGAAACGTTCAGGACACCGACCGCGATTCACGAGCGCTGCGCTTCTCGTTGGAGTGGCTGATCGTCATCCCAGACTCAGAACCCTTCACACACCACCCAGGGGAGAATTAATTATAATGGCAATTAACAACAGTAATACAGCGGGAATTAGCAGCATTAGGAATGCAGAGTAGGTTTTTCAGGAATATCACAGCGGAAGGGGCGCTCCGCTGATGTTTGATTCTTCGAATGTTTCTTGGTCTGGAGTGGTGGTTTGACACATCGTGCTGTGGGCAAAGCAAGAAGGGGGAATGGGCAATTACAGCAGGATTGACCTGAAAACCCTAAAATACCTCAGCTTCATTCCAACCATGGATATAGACAATGTCACCAGAACAGCGCCTTGGAACATTCCAGGATGGGCAGCAAAACTCAACCAGCTCCACAACAGATCCATTAATTTGGGAATTCTTCTCATCCACAAAAGTTTGGGAAAGATGTGAAACTCCATAATCGAATTTAATGCAGCAAAACCTACCAGCTCCTACGAGATCCATCATTTTTGGGTATCTTCCATCCATCAGAAGTTGGAAGGTGAAAATCCATAATCAACATTTAATGCAGCCAAACTCAATGCTATACTCCTACAGAAATCCAAAGAATGGATGGGAATCTTTCTCCTCATCCACAAAAGTTGGGAAAGGTTGAAAACTCCATAATCAACATTTAATGGCAGCATCATCTCCTACAGGAACATCCCAAAAATGGATGGGATCTTTCTTCCTCATCCATAAAAGTTGGGCAAGGTAAAACTCCCATAAATCAAATTAATGGCACATCATCTCCTACAGGACTCCCAAAATGGATGGGATCTTTCTCCTCATCTCACAAAAGCTGGAATTTTAAAAACTCAACAACCACATCAATGTCAGTCCTAAAAAATGGCCACTGTCCATGCTGGAAGCGCATAAAAGCAGCCAGGAGCAAGTGAACCAACAATGGATCCATGGATTGTTCCTGGATCAAGTAGCCTGGCCTAAATCCACTCCTTGCCGCCTAATTGAAAATTATATAAATCCAGTCATATTTAAGTTAAAATGATTAAAAATTAAACACAAACCCCCAAAGTGGGCTTGAAAAATCAAATTGATCTCCTTTAATCACTTAATGAAAAAAATCCATGAAATCCTTCCCCTTAGATCAACGCCAAATAAGAGGAAAGGAATTTTAAAAATTTTCCTATATTTTAAAAATAAAGAGGATAAATACCTCAAGACATGTATGGAAATCGCTTAAATATCTTTCCTTTCAATTCCAGGTGAATCCTCAAATGCTGGTTCCTTCACAAATCTGTCTCTGATCTTCAGAATAATTATGACATAATAAATTAAAAATAATTAAAATGATAAAGATGTAATTATAAAATACAGAATAGAAAAATGGAATAAAATAACAAAATGTAACACAGGATATAATGGCCATAACAATAGATAACACCAGGAAATAATTAAACAGTAAGAAAAATAAAACCAAGAGAAAATAAAAAATAATATGAAATAACTAATAATTATATAAAATAATAAAATATATAATAATAATAATAATAATAATAAGTTCATAAAAAGAAGAAAAATAAACCAGCAAGAAAATAAAAAAACAACATTAATTAATAATAGCAAAGAAAACCTAATAAAAAAACAGTAAGAAAAATAAAATTAATTATGAGGAAAAATAGAAAAATAAATAAGGAAAAATGAAAGTAATAAAAAAGAAAAATAAAAGAAATACTAAAAAATAAAAAATTAGATTTTTACCAGGAAAAAAGCCCCTAACTGGTACAAGCTAAACTTTTAATCCTAGATTTCCAAACAAATCCCAACGATTTCCAGAGTTCATGAAACTCTAACATGGAGAACCCACTGTCTTTTCCTGCACATTCCACTTAAGGTTAAAGAAAAATGTAAATTCTATCTATAAATTATCCCTGGAGAGAGAGGATTCCAGCTTATTTTATCAGGACAAAATTTAATTTTAAATACACTTAAATTAACTTGGGATGGGGGTTTGGGGATTTTTTGGTATTATTATTTGCGATCACTCCATTTGTTTTAGGATTTTTTCATTTAAAGGTCCATGATGAACTTCCCATTAAAATTCCAAATTTCCCTGACAAACCATAGGATTTGCTGGATTTCAAATCCCATAACGTGACCAAGAAACTTGGAGAAACGGGGTTTTTAAGAGGATTAGCTGTTGTGGGGATTTGGGGTATTTTTCCAAAGAATTCCCAAATCCTTAAACACCTCCCAGACTGCATCACTCGATGGGGGGTGTGCTTGTTCAGCATGCTCTTGAAGGCTGATTCCTTCCTCTTCATCTTCCTGATTCCCCTTCTCCCTCCCGTCCCTGCGCCTCGCTCTCTCCAGCAGCTGTGGGGACACAAAGGAACGGGATGCAAAATGCCAAAGAAAAAATTCCATTTATTGCGACATTTCTGGACAAGTTTGTGTTCCATTATACTTGTCATTTCCAAGTGGACTAAGTGCAAAAAATTAATTATAAATAAAAATTTTAATATTTTATATTTTATTAAAATACTCAAATATTTCTTTCAAACACGGACTTTACTGTCCTGAGAACCAAATAACAGAACAAAAAACAGAACACACAAATAGGTAAAATCTTAGTACAATAAAAGAACTCATAATTCTTATCCCATAATTTCTCGTATTGGAGAAGTTATGGTTCGGATTAAGTTTTATTTCCCAACTTTATTTGGCAACTGAATCAGTCAATAAATTACTCATATAACTTAAATATTATATTTATATAAAATAAATATATAGTTTAATAATAGTAACTTTAAATAACTTTAAGTTTTAAATGACTAAAATATTCCTCTAATATTATGGGAGTAGTTAGACAATAAACCCTAATGCCTGTTTGGAGAAGGGAATTCCCATCCCAATTATCGAGCTATCCCAATTAATGGATTGATTAATTAATTAAATATAATATATACACGTGAAAGCCAGCTTGATATTCCCTGCATCCAGAGTGTGCTCTCTTGGGAGCTGATGAACAGTGACAAAATCTCAAGGAAGTGTTCACTCACCACACAATCCTTTACCTGAAAAAAAATCACTCATTTGATGTGAGGAAGATTAGGAATTCCCTCAAGGAGAAATCCCAGCTCCAAAATTGGAATGAAAGATGGATCCAGGGAATCCTCACCTTTAAGATGTCTTTAATGATCTTCTCGTCATGGAACGAGCTTTCAAATCCTCCACTAGAACTTGAACAGGTCAGTGCAGTTGATCCTGAGGGAGGGTTAGTTAAGCCCAGGTTAGGTTTAACTGAGACTGCATTTGCAGTATTAAAAACCAGGAAAAGCAAATGGGGGTAAAAAATGGAAGGAAGGAAGAAGGAAGGAAGGGAAGGAAGGGAAGGAAGGAAAGGGAGGGAAGGGAAGGAGGGAAGGGAAGGAAGGGAAGGAGAGGGAAGGAGGAGGAAAAGGGAAGGAAAGGAAGGAAGGGAAGAAAAGAAAAGGAAAGGAAAGGGAAAAAAGTGCAAAAAGAGGGAAAAAGGGAAATAAAAGGAAAAAACAAAGGAAAATAAAGGAGGAAACTGCTGTGTCCTGCCCTGTTAGGGGAGATAACAGTTTGTATGAGAAAATAATGCCACGCCTTGTCTGCCTTGAGAAAAAGAGATTGAATGTAGAATGATAACTCAGTGCTGGAACATTATACATTACAAATACAGTTACAATTATAAACATTACAAACAGTTACAGATAAACTACTAACACTGTAGCTTTTGCAAACCACCAATCCCGGTTCGAGTAAAAACAGCTCACTGACAATTATGTGACAGCAAGATTATACAAAATGGTGTAAAGAAAAAAGGGCCGTCTCCCAACGAAAAAGGTTACTTTTTTGTGTGTTTGTGTTTTTGTATCTTTATTTTTGCTGGCCAACAGGACCCAGTTTTTCTCCTTACCAGGCTGGCCGAGCATGCTGGTATATGTCGAGCTGATGGCTGGATACAATTCCATCAGGAGGACATGGAATAACTGGCGTGCTCGTGCAGCTCATCCACACAAACACACATAAGAACTAAATAGATAACCTCACAGCTCTGCTAAGTACCAGCTGGGATGGACAGCGAGGACTGGAATTCCATCTTTGTTCCAACAGATTGAAAAATCATTTAGATATTGTTTTCTTGCTGCTTTCTCGTGATTACAACATTTCAGCTGCATTATTCTTCCCACCAGACTATTCCTCTGTCTTTCCATTTTTCCAGCTTTCTGGCACAACACAGCGAGGAAATGTTACAACCCAACACCTGAGGTTTAAACAACCCTCAGCAATAAAAAAACCGTATGGAATATAATAATATAATACTCCATGGTATATTCGAGGACAGAACCCCAAATTCCACCAACCTGGAAGATTCCCTGTTTTTCCTCTGCCTCCTCCTTTCTCTCAGCAAACTTTTCTGCTTCCTTCCCCTCCTCCTTTTCCAAGGCCCTGATGTGCTCCTCGAAACAGATCAGTGCATCCTCCTTATCCATATCTAGCAAGAAAAGAAGGAAAATCCAGTTATTTTTCCCGCTTAGGAAGAATCCTCCTTCCCAAAGGAATCCCAGAACCCTTGGCCATACTCTGGAGCTCCTCATCCTCAGCAAAGGTGGGGTTGTCCATGAGGTACTGCTGTGCCTCAGACCATGTGGTGCAGTAGGTGACATTGGCCATGTTGTCCAGAATGTTCTTCAGAGCTTCCCAGTTCCTCTTCCGGAGCTGCTTGGCTTGTTCTGAGAAAGTCCAGGGTTTATTTTTGAGGTGGCGTGGACAGAAATACAGAAAACAGTTTGTCTCAAAAAAAAACCCATGAATTAATCTTCCTTTATGGAAAATCATGGAACTGGAGTGTTTGGGTTGGAAGGGACCTGAAACTCAGCCCATTCCACAGAGATATTTTATGGAATTCTGGAGTGGTTTGGTTGGAAGGAACCTGAAAGCTCGCCCATTCCACAGAGAATTTTATGGAATTCTGAGTGGTTTGGGTTGGAAGGGACCTGAAAGCTCAGCCCATTCCACAGAGATATTTTATGGAATTCTGGGTGGTTTGGGTTGAAAGAACCTGAAAGCTCAGCCCATTCCACAGAGAATTTATGGAATTCTGGAGTGGTTTGGGTTGGAATTCTGGATGTGGTTGGGTTGAATTCTTAGGTTTGAGTTGGAAGGACCTGAAAGCTCAGCCCATTCCACAGAGATATTTTATGGAATTCTGGAGTGGTTTGGTGTTGGAATTCTGGAGTGGTTTGGAGTTGGAATCTGGGTGTGGAAGGGACCTTGAAGCTCAGCCCATTCCACAGAGATATTTTATGGAATTCTGGAGTGCTTCGGATGGAAGGAACCTGAAAATCAGCCCATTCCACAGGATATATTATGGAATTTGGAGTTGGGTTGGAGGGACCTGAAAGCTCAGCCCATTCCACAGAGATATTTATGGAATTCTGGAGTGGTTTGGTTTGGAAGGAACCTGAAAGCTCAGCCCATTCCACAGAGATATTTTCCACGTTGCTCTAAGCCCCATCGAACCTGGCCTTGGACACATCAGTTTTCCATCTTATTATTTCACTGCTTCAGAACAAAAGCCATCATGGAGTTCATTCAAATCCCTCTAAAACTTCAACACGTGGCAAAATCAACAGGAATAAATCCCAATAAACCCAAACCTTCACAAAAACCTGCTGTTCATGCTCTAAAGCCTTAACCACAGGTTTAAAAAGATTTAGAGGAGGAGATGTTGGATAGATGAAGGGATTTACCTTCTCCCTCTGGACAGGAAAAACAAAACACTATAAATCTCCAGCCGGACGGTGCCCGCTGGATATGGCATTCCACACCTCCATCCCCAATCATCTGCAGCTTTTCTGGGCAAAACAAATTCAAACACATCATTTTTTATTTCTTACTGTGACTGAATTTCCGACCCATTCCCAAGAAATCAGGAGCTCTGCTCCAGCAGGAACACTTTTTTAGGAATTTCCTTGATTTTCCCTCTTGGAGTTTCTCCAATGATAAAAATTGAAGTTGATTCTACTCCAAGCGGCAATCCCATCAAGATTTTATCTCTATCCAATCTCTACTTGAAGGTGGGGAAGTCATTTCTCGTGGTTTTCCAGGAAACGTTGGAAGATTCCTTGGCTCCTTTACTGGATCTGGCTTCTTCCTCTTCCTCCTTCTCTGTCTGAACCTTGTAAGCGTTGAAGCTTGCTTTTTTCACTCAGGTTGGCCAGACACTTCCCGGGAAAAAGAGAATTAATGGCATTTATAGATAAGGAAAAGAAGGAAAATAGAAAAAGGAATGCGGGAAGAGAGAAAAGGAAAGAAGGAAAAGAGCAGCAGAAAAAGAGAAAAGAAAAGCAGGAAAAGATAAGAAAATCAGGAAAGAAAAAAAGAAGAAAAAAGAACAAAAGAAAGGAGAGGAGGAAAAAGGAAGGAGGAAAAAGAGAGGAGGGAAAAGGAGAGGAGGGAAAAAGGAGAGGAGGAAAAAAGGAGAGGAGGGAAAAAAGGAAGGAGGAAAAAAGGAGAGGAGGGAAAAAAGGAGAGGAGGGAAAAGGAGAGGAGAAAAAAAGGAGAGAGGGGAAAAAAGAAGGAGAGGAGGAAAAAAATAGGAAAATATGAAAAACAACAGCGAAAAAGCAAAAGGCAACAGGTTTGAATAATCCAGTTGAGATAAAATAGAATGTAATTGAAAATTTAATCCCCACATCAGATGAAAAACCAAGTGTTCACACTTTTTCCCAATGAAAAATAAACTATTGGAAGTATTCTTTATGGAGGGAAACAAGAAAATTCCCAGCCCATGCACAAATGCAGGAGTGTCTGTTACTGACAGAATTTTGGATTGTTGGGAAGTCAAATTCCCTAAAAAAGGGTTTGTGTGGAGTTAAAGGAGACTCAGTACCTGTATCTGGGGTCATTGATGATCATTTTCATGGCTTGCTCCCAGGAAGCATTGGATGGAACTCGCTGTGGAAACAGAAAATTAGGGATTAATCAGACCTGGAATCAGCATCCAACAGGGAACAATTCCTTAAAAACAGCAATTGGGAAAAAAAAAAAAAAAAACCCAGAGCATTTATTTGAGCTCAAACAATTTCACTGGAATGTTTTTTTCCCTTGTTTCCACAAGTGAGGAATTCTTCTCAAAAAATAAAAAAATAAAGCAAAACTGCAAAAAAAAATTTAAAAAAACCAGTTTTGCAGTTAAGGAAACATAAATAACTGGTCAATAAAACATTAATAATTGTACATAGAACATTAATAACTGGTCAATAAAACGCCCATAATTTGTCAATAAAACATTAGTAACTTGACAAAAATATTCATAATTAGACATAAAATATTAATTGGCCCAAATACCTTTCTTTTAATAGTTTTAAATGCTTGTTTGGCCTCTTCCTTTGTGTTCCAGGTGTAGGTTTTTTTAACTGGTTGGGCCTCCTCATCCTCCTTCTTTACAGCAGCACTAAAAAGGCAATTATTTTATTATTTCAGCATGTTTTTCTAAGTTAGAGCCACTGAGGACTCATAAAAAACCACAGAATGAGGTTTTTAAATAGCTACTCAAAGTAAAAAAATAATTCTAATAATTCACACAAGACATCTCCTTACAGGCCCACCAGCTGAATGGAAAATAAAATTTAAAAAAGCAGATATTTCAGCAAAATATTTCCCTCCTGCAACTGGCTGCTTGATAATTGAAGTTAGCTAGAAACCTTCATAAAAATATAATGTTGAAATGCAGCAGGAATATCATATTTTATATAAAAATGTAAAGAGAAGTGCCAAAAAAAAATTGGCTGTTATCTTTAATTATTCCTGCTGTCTAAAATCCCCCACAGCATTTCTTTTTTTCTTGGAGCGATCAAAACCCTGAATTATAATTTCCACATAATTTTCATTACAAAAAAACAAGATCCTATTTGCCTGGAATAGATAAAATCTCTTCAGGATTTGATTTCTCCCAGTGATAACCAATGGCACAGATCCATGAAAAAGGACATGAAGGGGAATGTTTAATGGCAGCTTGGGAAATTTCCTACAGCTCCTGGAAAAATTAATGGGATATTCCTGTCACTGGTGCTCCTAAGAAATGAAAATCTGCAGGAAAGCTGTGTGGCTTCGTAAATCTTATGGAATGTGGAATGGTGGGCAAGATGGAAACTTCCACCATCCAGGGTGCTCCAAGGTCCCATCCAACCAGCCTGGGCACGCCAGGGATTCAGGGGCAGCTGCTCTGGGAAATCTGTGCCAGGCTCACTGCCTTCCAGGAAACAATTCCTTCCCCAATCCCTGTTATAACCCTGCCTTCCTTCATCTTAAAGCCACTCCCTCTTGTCCCATAATAAAATAATTCCCTTGAAGAACTTCAGAAATTGTACTAACAGGTTGCTGAAGATGTGATTTGGATTACAGAATCCAGGATGGTTTGGGTTGCTTGCAGATCTCCAATCCATGCTATTCCATGGCAGGGACATCTCCACTGTCCCAGGTGCTCCAAACCCAGTGCCCAACACCCACCTTGGCACTGCAGGGATCAGGGGCACCACAGCTTCCTGGAATCTGTGCAAGACTCACCGCCTTCCAGGAAACAATTCTTCCCCAATCCCTGTATAACCCTGCCTTCCTTCATTTAACGCCATTCCCTTATCCTATAATGAAATTCCTTGAAGAACTTCAGGATGTGCTCAAGGTTTGTTGGAAGACGGTGGATTTTGGGATTACAGAATCCAGGATGTTTGGGTTGGAAGGGACCTTGCAGATCTGCCATTCCATGGCAGGACATTCCACTGTTCAGGCTGCTCAACCCCCATCCTTGGCCACTCCAGGGACACAGGGGCAGCCACAGCTCCTCTGAGAATTCCACCCAGCCCCTTCCCACCCTCCCAGAGCAGCATTTCCCCTAATACCACCCAAACCCCTTTCCTGGAGCACAAAGCCACCCCTGGCACTCACTCTCCTGTGCTCTCCTGCTTGGCCGCTCCTCCGCGGTGGCCGCTGCCGTGTCCGTGCTGCGTCCTGCGCTCCGGGGCGGCTCCGGCCTGCCCTGCTCCTCGTGGGTGCTGTCCCAGCACCATCCGTGTCCCCCGGGGCAGCAGCCGGAGCAGATTCCCCCTCAGCAGTGGCTCCCGTGGGTGCAGCCGTGGCCGTGGCACCGTCGGCGGTCGGGGCGGCCACGGCTCCGCTCGGAGCATCCACAGCGGCGGCGGCGGCGGGGGCTGAGGTGGCGGCGGCCGCGTCCTCCGGCTTCGTGCTGGGGACACAAACCACAGCCCTGAGCTGCGGGCACCGTTGTGAGGGGACAGGGCACAGGGGAGTGGGAGGAGGCTCAAATGAGGGGTTAGGAGAGTTAAACACTCGGGAAAGGTTGAAAGGGTTCAGGAAAAAGGGCTGAAAGCTCTCAGGAGAAAGGGTTGAAGGCTCCAGGGAAAATGGTTGAAGGCCCTCAGGAAAAAGGGTTGAACTTCCTCAGGAAAAAGGGTTGAAGACTACCAAGAAGAAGGACTGAAAGCCCTCAGGAAAAAGGGTTGAAGGCTCCCAGGAAAGGTTTAAAAGCCCTCAGGAAAAAAAAAAAAAAAAAAAAAGGTTCTCAGGAAAAAGGAATGGAGGCTCCAGG
>VKON01003608.1:0-48819 GCA_009741485.1 Malurus cyaneus samueli | reverse complement strand
AGAAACGGGTTGCAGGTCCTCAGAAAAACGGCTGAAGGCCCTCTGGAAAAAAGGGTTGAGGGCTACCAAGAAAAAGGGTTGAAGGCTACCAAGAAAAAGAATTGAAGGCCCTCAGGAAAAAAGGGTTGAAGGCTACCAGGAAAGGTTGAAGGGCCTCAGGAAAAGGAAGGAAGGTTCTCAGGAAAAAGGGGTTGAAGGCCCTCCGGGAAGGTTTAAAGGCTCCCAATGAAGGTTTGAAGACTCCCATGTAAAGTTTAAAAGCCTTGGGGAAAAAGGGTTTGCCTCTGCCCACTCATGTGCTTTTTAACTGAACCACTTGAAAACAAGGCTGTTTTGAATCTTTTAAGCTTTAACCTTTCAGGACTGAGCAGAGCAGCTCATCTCAGAGTTCTTTGTGGGGATATTTATGGACAGGAATTTTTCTGCGTCTTTGCAGCGCTCTTTCAAAGCAAACCCACCTAGTCTTCAACAAATGGAAACATCTTATTTCAGTGAAAAAGAAGGTATTTGTGCTAATGGCCCTAATAATGACCTTGTCTGACTGCAGAATTCTGTGCGCTGGACTTTATTTGCCCAATAAGAAAAATGCTGCCAATTATAAAATATTTAGACACTTATTGATGGGAAAATTGCATGCACAGCGCTGAATTGAATGTGAAAGAAACAAACCTGTCTGTAATTTGCAGAATAGGCTGCTGCTGAGTTGACTTAGCAGGACAGCTCACGCTCGGGTGAATTCAAATATTTGCCTTAAATATATGAGGATTTCCTGACAAGGCTCTGAGCAAACGGTGATCCTGGGGTGTCTGCAACCGCTTGATTTTCTTGCAGAAAAAAACGGACTCAATAAATCCAATTAAGACAGTTTAGATTGAAAATATTATTTCAGCCTGCATCTTAGACATGCAGGAGGTGCTGTGCCTTTTCAGCCCAGCACTGTTCTCAAGAGCAGATATTTGGATCTTCCCTCATTGCAGTGCAGCCCTGTCCTCCTTCCCATTCCCATCCTTTTCCACCTACTGGTTCCCTTCCCTTCCCTCCTTCCCTTTCCTCCCTTTCCCTTCCTTCCTTCCTCCCTTCCTTCCCTTCCTTCCCTCCCTCCCTTCCCTTCCTTCCCTTTCCCTTCCTCCTCCCTCCCTTCCTCCTCCCTCCCTCCCTTCCCTTCCCCTCCTTCCCCCCTTCCCCTTCCCTCCCTTCCTTCCTCCTTCCCTTCCTTCCCTTCCTTCCCTTCCTTTCCTTCCTTCCTTCCCTTCTCCCTTCTTCTCCTTCCTTCCTTCCCTTCTTCCTTCCTTCCTTCCTTCCCTTCCCTTCTTCCTTCCCTTCCCTCCTCCCTCCTTCCCTCCTTCCTTCTTTCCTTCCTCTCCCTTCCCTTCCCTTCCCTTCCTTCCCTTCCCTTCCCTTTCCCTTCCCTTCCCTTCCCTTCCCTTCCCTCCCTCCCTTCCTTCTCCCTTCCTTCCTTCCCTTCCCTTCCCTCCCTCCTTCCCTTCCCTTCCCTTCCCTTCCCTTCCCTCCCTCCCTTCCCCCTTCCCTTCCCTTCCCTTCCCTTCCTTCCCTTCTTCCCTTCCCTGGAGCTCTCATTTCCCTCAGAGCTGAGAATTCGGACCTGGGGCTGAACAATCCCACCCCCCATGAGGGAACACTGGTGCCAGAAATGCTCAGAGACCTTGGAAGGATTTTATGGATTCTCTTCGTGTCGTGTTTGGCTGTGGGACTGAAAATCTGCATTTTTGTCTCATTTTTGTGGAGCTCTTTGGGCAGAGCGCAGGGCTCCTTGCCAGGAGCACCCTGGGACAGTGGGAAATGGCTGATCTTTAAGGTCCCTTCCTACACCATTCCATGATTCCCTGAATTAAGGGGGTTTTGCCCAGTGTTTGACGGTATTTCCAGTTTTCCCCCAGACTGGTTTGACACAATATGTTGCTCTGACAGAAGCAACACCATTCTAAGCGATCTCTTCAGATGGTTTTATTCAGCAGAGCACGTTTTGCTTAAAGGCAAAGCACTGTGTGAACCAGTCCCTCTTTTAAATTGCTTTTAAAAGAGAAATAAGTGGGAATTCAGAGGAGTAAGTGGGACATCAGGAGCAACAAGAGCTCAATTCACAACAACCTGAGGCAGAGTATCATGCTGCAGAGTGTGAAGGTACAGAACACTGAAAACAGGCAGAGATTTTTACAGCAGGTAGGCACAGTGTTTCCACACCACCAAAGTTTCGTGGTTTCCTCTGCTGGTTTTGTCTCTCTGGTGCTGCAGAGCAGGACAGGCTGAGCTGACAGAACACCCCTCGGTGCTGAGATTCCTCACACTCAGAAAGGTTGAAGGGATTTGGCTTTGCCACTTGGTGGGATTTTCTTTGGTGTCTTCCTGAAACTGGGGAGAATTTTCATTGTGCCTGTTCTGCTTCACAGTGAACTTGTTTCTGCTTTTTTAATTTTTTTTTTTATTATTTAGCCTTTTAAAATTAAGGTATAGATTAGATAAATTTTGGAACAGGGGGAGGGTTGGACAGGGGAAGTTTGGAGGATGTGATTGTGGGAAGAAGTGAGAACTCCTTAAGGGGATTTAGGGGAAATAGGGAACACTGGTTTGTGCTGGTGGGCAGAGTGTGGCTGGAGTGTGGGGAGAGAGAAAACAGAGCCCATAGGATTGGGAAATGGGGCTGTTCCTGCAGGTGCTGAGCATCAAACACAGGCCAGGGTGTGCAGAGTGGGAAATGGGAGTGGGAAATGTGAGTGCAGAATGGGAAATGGGATGGGAAATGGGAAATGGGGTACAGAATGGGAAATGGGAGTGCAGGGTGGGAAATGGGAGTGCAGAGTGGGAATTGGGAGCCCTCACAGGCAGCAGGGCTCTGGGACACCATCACCAGTGCGGGGCACAACTGGGGTGCTGGGGCTGGGCAGGCTCTGGGCTGCATCAGCAGCTTCTCACCGGGCACAAGGAGCTTCCAGAAATAATTAATAACAATAATAACAACAAAACAATATAAAATAATAATAATAATAATAAACCCTACTTCCACTCAAAATAAGGATGTGGGAAAATAAGAGAGAGTTTTAAGTCAGATGAGATCCTGGAGATTTTGAAAGCATCAGCCAGCTCTGGGGGTTTGGGGAAGGTGCTGAACACCTTAGTGGCTCTGCCTGTGCTGTGCCTGTCCAAGCTGCATCAGTGACAAAGTGCCTTTGCAGTCTGTTCTTGCAGAAAGCAGAGGCAAAGGCTGAGCTGTGGCAGCTGCAGGTCTGGCTCTGCACGCCAGGAACACACACTGAGCTGGGGAAGGGAGGCAGACAGGGCAGCAACACCCAGCCCTGACATTTATTTCTCCATGCATGAAGTCCTCTCTCACACACATCTGATTTCTTCAGGTGCTGATGAGTCCCTGCAGCTTTTACACCATTCAAAGTATTTTGCATTTTAGTTCTTTCTGCTGTTTACACCCCTGGCTCTCCTTAGCAGGGATTTATCAAAAGGAGACTTCTGTGACTTTTTACAAACATAACCAATACTACATTGATCAGTGCATTCCAGCTTTAAAAAAATAATTTAAAAAGTGCAAGGATCTAATACTCTTATATCACAATAAATAATGGAAAAGCTTTCATACAAATCAACCCTATCAGGCAGCTGTTTAAAGTCACACTGTCACCGATACTGTAGTGATAACAGATCTCAGAAGAGAAATGTTTGCTTCCACCCTTGGAAAATTTTATGCTTTATGGCAAGCAGCAAAAATGCCAATCTATTCTTTCATTAAAAGGTGGAGGTGGAGGTGTAGAACAATGCTGTTACCTGGGGGTGGTTGGATAAATAGCTCTCCACAGAGGTTGCTAATGAAATCTTTGAGAAAGCACTGACTTGTTGGCAGTGGCACAGAGAAAAAGCAACAGGCACAAATGAATGCTAGAGAGAATATTATCTCAGTCTCGAGAAGCTGGCATTCCTTTCCAGGATTCATTTCTCCCGGCAAGTTTCTGAAGCTATTTTGTAACCCACTCTGGATTTCCTTCTGTTATAACCACTTTAAAAACTTCAAATAATTCAGTTGAAACTGGTTTTCATTCTAAAGAGTATGAAACAAGGCATCACGTAGAAGGCTTTTGTCTTTCCTGCCCCCTTCCTTCAGGCACTGCATTTGAAGTGAGCTGCTCTGTGTTTTTGATACATACATATCTATATATATATAATATTTCATTTCTACCCCCGGTGTCCACCCCAAAGCCAGGTGTTCACAGCATGCACTGTCCCACACTCATGCCATAGCAGCAGCACACGATTTCTTTGAACGTCTTTCTCATCTCCAGGCTGCGGAAGGCGTAGATGAGCGGGTCGATGACGGAGTTGCACATGATGAGCACCAGGTAGGTGTTGAAGTGCGCGGTGTAGCAGATGCAGTAGGGGTTCATGGGGCAGGAGATGATGAGGATGAGGTGAGAGAAGAGGGGCCCAGCAGACGATGAAGACCCCCAGGAGGATGGTGATGGTGACGGCGCCCTTCATGCAGGTGCGCTGGGGGGGCACGCCCTCGACGGGCAGCGCGGCGATGCGCTTGACGTGCAGCCGGGCGAACAGGAACATGTGCACGTAGAGAGAGGCCATCAGCAGCAGCATGGTGAAGAACATGGTGATGAGACACACGATGACCGTCTTGCTCTCCGAGTAGGCGATGAAGATGATGCCGCAGATGATGCAAGCCACCCAAATGAGCACGATGAGCGTCAGCGCCTTCTTCACCGTCATGATGCTGTGGTAGCGGAGCGCGTAGAAAATGGTGATGTACCTGTCGATGGCTATGACCAGCAGGTTGCAAATGGAGGCCACCAGGGAAATGCAAATCATGGAGTCGAACACGTTGTCCATGTGCTGGATGAAGTGGTCGTCGATGATGAGGTAGCCGCTGCTGAGGATGGCGATCATGACGGTCTCCAGGGCGTTGGACATGCTGACCAGCATGTCTGCCACGGCCAGCTGCACAGAAAAAAAAATCATGGGAGAGTGGAGGTTGCCGTTCTTCAGAACTGCCGGGATCACCAGGATGTTTTCCAGGAGGCTGATGTGCCCAGAGTCAGGAAGACCTCGGCTTTGATGAAGACCTGCCGCAAAATCCGTCGCCGCTTCTGTTGCTCAGGACGGAGTCGTGAGGTCTCGGTGACGTTGAGCACAGGCTGGAATGAGAATGCAAAGTGGTGGTGTTCATTTCGGCAAAGGAGATGGATTCACCAGAGCTCGTGGACCCCAGGGAGCACAGAGTAACAGAGAGAAAAAGAAAAAGGAAAACGAGTCTTTCCGAGCTGCTGCTGTGCATACGGGGTGCAATCAGCAGGACTTTAATCACTTTTACAAGTGCAAACATCAAAAAACCTGCGTTTACAGTGAGTTTGTGTCAGTCACAGGCTGCTCTTTCCTTCAGAAGAGAGGGAGTTTCAAAGCTTGCATTCAGCCAGCAGTTTCCCTGCAGGGAAGGATCGGCAGCAGGACATCGCTGGGTTCAGCTCTGCTGGTGAGGAAAAACCCAGAGTTTCCCCGTCAGCTTTGTTGCTGATCTGCGGCTCAGCCAAGTATCTGTTGCTATTTCGGTGGGAAGAAAAGAGAACTAAGGGATTTATAGATGCCAGGAAATAAAACCAACTCCTCCTTGGCGCCGCGAGCAGAGCATTGGCCATTGGAGAGCGCGCACCTGGTGAGTGACAGCCGCAGCACCTGGAGCGCAGCGCGGCGCTCCCAAACCTTCTGGCGCCCTCTGCAGATCCCGGACTGGATGGATTCGCCGTGAAATCCCTCGGAAAAAAGCGCATTTCAATCCCTTTCAACTTTTCTGCCCGCTCTGGGGGGCCGGGTCCTGCCCGTGGGAGGATTTTGGGAGGGCAGGATGCTCAAACGCCATCCCTGCACATCCTGAGAGGCCGCTAAAGCTGGTCTTAACTGGGATTGTTCTGATTTAAACCTCTGCAGGAGCCAGGAGATTTTAATTTATCCCGTGTGAGTAGGCAAGCATAAGGTAGATTGTCCTCGCGCTTCATTCATTCAGTATTTCTACAGTGCAATTTTCTTCCAGTTTGATTTTTTTAAAAAAAAAATCTGGTGAGCCTAATATTTCCCAGCTCCTGTTTTTGCAGAAGGACTTTAGAGCTGTGCAGAGGTCAGAGGAGTGGTGTTTGGGAAGGAAACATCCCCTGCAGCACTGTTCATCCCTCTCCATCTCCCTTCCGTGGATTTTGTTATCTCCTTCCCTCATTTATTCTCCCAGCCTCCAAACCAGAATCCCTGACCTGTTTTGTTCCTTGCAGACGGAGATGAAATGTGTGTTTCAAAAGCTCGGTGTGACTCAGGCTCTCATATCCGTGGTGGTCAAAAGGGTGGTGAGAAATCCCTGTAAGTTTGGCCCCAGAACTGATCTGTTCTGAGTATTTCTTAGGAGGAGCTTTCACACCCCCAGAATTGACACAGACAAGGGCTGATGGTTATTCTTGTTTTGTTTGGTCCCCTAGATCCTGATTCTGAGCACAGAAATGCTCTCCAGCCTGATTTACAGGGGTGGGTTTTGGGGGTGGACTTTGGGGTCTCTCTCAGCTGAAAAATGAGAACTTTTGAAAGCATCTCGAGTTCAAACCTCTGCTGGTTCTGTGTGCAAGAACCCACACCAGGCTGGGCTGCTGCAGTGAAAACCTGCTCCTGAACTGGGAATTTACTGAGCAAACACCCCCTGCAATTCTATAATAATTAAAAAAACATTTAAATGATTGTTTAGCAGTTTAAAACAGATTTGCAACATTATCAGCAGCCTCCTCCTGTTAGGGTGTGCTGAGAGGAAAATGCCTCTGTGCTGTTCTGTGCCCTGGCCCTGCCAGGAAAGCTGGGACAGTTCAGGGGCACAGAGCTGGATTTATCAGGGGTGTGCCCTGTGTTTTTAGAGCTCTGGGCACTGCCAGATCCTCAGCAGCCTTGGGCACAACCCTGTCCTCATCTCTGCCCTCATCTCATTTCTGCCCATCTGCCCTGCACTTCTCTCACCATTTTTAATCACAAGTGATGATCCAGTCCAGGAATCTCTAATGAAAGTTTCGTGTGCTTCAATCACAGCAGATGGATCCTTCACAGAATTATGAGCAACCCTTTTAAAAAGAAAAAAAGATTCAGGACAACCCACTTGAGCCCACAAAGGCAATGGGTTAAATGTGGAAATCAGATTTATCGTGACTTATCATGTTATCTCTCACATTCGTGTTCTTTCCTGAAATATCCCCTTTCTAAGAAAATAAGCTGCAAATAAGAGAGTCAGCGCAGTAAATGAAATATGGCTGTGATGAAAGCAAAGACAGAGGTTGCGGTTTGCTACCAGCAGAAATGAACAATTTTCCCAGGAAAAAAAACCTTTTACGAAGAAGTTAAAAGCAAGGTTTATGTATTTTTCAAGTGCTCTTATTGCTCAGTTGTTTCTTCACTAGTGGAACGGTTTAATCTTGGGGGAAAGAGAAAGTAACATTTACTGCCAGACGTGGATAATGGAGTTTCCTCAGAGAATTCCCTCGTGATGCTGCTGAATGAAAAATCCTGTTTGACATCAGATCGAGCTGATAATGGCTGATAAATGCATATCACTTTCCTTTGTTTTCACTCCTTTTCAACAGACAAAAGTGGAAATTTTAAAGGAAATCGCAGCATAATAAGCAGATGATTTCTCCAATGCAGCAGGGAATTATTGCTGTCCTGAAGTTTTGAGTAGTTAAATTAGCAAGTATAAAACTCTTGAAGACCTCTCTGTTTTATTCCGTATTGAAAATTACTTAAAAGATGAAATTTTTCCTCTTAGCAGAGCGAAGTATGCTGGTTTGGAGTTGTGTGCACATTCCTGGAGTGTCCATTTGGGTTTTGATTTGGGATATCTGCAAACACAGAATTTAATTCCCCATCTGGGCCCTTCTTGGTGGCCTGGGCACGTCACGGCTGCAGAATCATTATTCACATGTTGGATGCTCATAATGAGAGATTTCCAGGGTCTTTTCAAAAATTTAAGTTTTCTACACTCCAGTCATATTATTAAATATTTATTATGTTAATATATTATTAAACATAGTTATAATTATATTACATAATATAATAAAATTAGATACAACCTATTATATTATTATATATATACATAAATATAGATTATTGACACTATTAAATATTATTAATATATATACATAATATAAGATAATTTGAATACACTTATTATAATTATATATATTACATAATATAGATACATATAGATATATAATTATATATAAATACATAATATAGACAGCAATAGAATAACTATTATAGTCTATTATGTATATGCATAATATAGATAAATATTAAATGCACCTGTTATATTATTATATATATTAAAAAAGATACGTGAAACAAAAAATATGAATGCTATTTCAGTATATCCTAATTAGGGTACAATTACTTAGACAATGTAATTATATAATATTATATACATATAAATATACAAATTATATAGAACATATATATGTTATTATTGTATTAATATATATAACAAATATGTTTATAACATTTTTTGATCAATAAAATGTTATTAGACATAATATTTTTTCTAGTCTGAGACAAGAATGAATTTGAGTCAATATGAAAGTTAATGTGTCTGCACAGAGATGTTCATTCTGATGGGAGGAGTAAATCCTCGCGGTGGATGAATCCCTCCCAAAGCCCAGCCCTGGGAATTTTCACCCTTTAGGACATTTCCCACTGGATTTTCCCTCAGTTCTGGCTGGAATGAAAGCAGCAGCAGTGCAGGTGAGGGGGCCAAGCTGTGATTAGTGAGGAGCAGGAACACGAGTGGTGATTGCAGTTTTTGGGATGAGCATTTCGATAATTTCACCCAGCTTCAAAAGGTTCATTTGGAAACAGACTCCTGGGGACGTTTTGGATGATTTTCCTTCTGTCCTGGGTGGAAGGAGACAAGGCAGGGCTGATTGCAGAGCTCTCAGCAGCACCTGCAGCTGCTTTTGGTGTGTGCGGGGGATTTTGGGTGCTTTGGGCTGATCATGCTCAGTTTTATTCTGTTTACAGAATGGAGACAAGCGCAGTGATTGAGCCAGCTGCACCCTGCTCTCCAGCATCACCAGGAGTGCCAAATATCCCGGGATCTCCTCCTCATCTCCCTGCACGGATCCCATTGCCCTGGGGCTGAGCAGGGGGTGCTTTGACCCCTTAAAACCCAAAATCTGCTGCTGCCACCCTCACTGCCAGCACCAGGGAGAGCTGCGAGACTCTGGAGCCTGCCAGGCTGCAAGGATGATGTGACTGAGCTGATTTAATTAATTAAACCTCATTAATTAAAAAATTAACTCGCATTACCCTAAAAAAAAAACTAAACGCACAGTTTAGGGAAAAGTATTTTCTTTAGGGCGTATCTTGTGAATGGTGGTGAAAGTTTAAATGTTCTGCACGAGTGAGGGGACTGCAAAAATGGGCAGAATTTGTGCTGAGCATCACTAGATGTCACCCTCAACCCGGATTTAGTTTCATTCTCACTTGGCAGAAGTTTCAATTTGAAATTCCTCCCCTTCTGTTCTCACACGCCCCTTTCCCCCACGCCCCTCACATTTAATAAATCTTCCAGTTCAGTGTAGCACAACTGTGCATCGATATTTTTCTTTTGTAAAACCTGAATCAGAATTAATAAATCAAACAGAAATAGCTGGAATTTGCAATACCATCGATTTCTGTGTAGATGAGCACTGAGGAAACAGAAAAAGCAAAACCCCCCAGAGCAGGGATTGTTCCTAACGTGTCTGGTTGGTTTTCCAGTTTTGCTCAGACCTTGTTGGTGTCTCCATCACGTGAAATGAAGAGGAATGTGAGATCAAACCGTGAAGTGACGAGGAGCTCTGACTTCCTCTGTTTCAGCACATTCCAAGGAAAAAAAATAACCAAAAACACAAAAAAAACAAAGCTTTATGAAACAGTTAGGCTTATTAATTTCAGGTAAGCGAGTTTCAGGGAAAGGCTTTGTTTTTCAGCTCTGAAATACTTTGTTGGGAGCATTCCGAGCCCGCTGGAACGTTCATGTGAATGAGAGGCAGAGATGTTTTGAAGTCATGCCTGGTTATTTATTTTATCATTGGGTCAGCTCTCTGTTTTTCAAGATACTTGGGAAGAAATTCCTCCAGAGAACTGTGTTGCCCCTGGATCCCTGGGATTGCCAAGGCCAGGTGAAGAGTTGTTGATGATTTTCTGCAGCAAATCTGGCCCTGTTGGTCCCACACGTTCCCCTCGTGCCTTGCTCAGACGGTGCATGAAGAATTCCTGCCCTTCCCTGCTGATTCCAAACCCTTTCCCCTGATTTCCATCTCCACTGCAGTTTATTCCAGCAGTTTATTCCCCTGTGTTTTCTGCAGCACGTGATCCTGGCTTAGGCTGGAATCCATTAACCAAAAATGGAAAAAAGTAAAATTACACCGGAGCCTTATTAAGGAAGGTGTAATTAACACTTTGATTAATTGAAGGTTTTGCTCGGAGCAGCAGTGAGCTCTCAACCCTGTTAACCGCAGGACTTTATGAAGCAAACCTGTCATTTTCCTGTTCTAAAACATTCTGTGCGCGGAATCATTGTACAAAGAGTTCCTTGTGATTCTTTAATTTAAAATAGAAATTGTAACTCCTCAAGGGCTGAGGATTCTAAGGGAAACAGGCCAGGGCTAGAAATTTGATTCTGAGTGAATTAGCTGGTGTTTTATTTTAAACCAATGGCTTCAGGTAGCTGTCAAACAAACACATTCCCCATGATTTCTTCTTCTAGTTCAGTGAAAAATTTCCATCCTGTCATGCTGGACATAGAGCAGTCAGAATTGAAGGCATTGAAAGATGATCTTTTATTAAATATTTCTTTAGGAGATCTGGACTTAGGCCCTGGTCCATTATTGGCCTGTGTTAAGCTGACATTCCCTCAAAGACTCAGCCCAGCTTTTAATCAGTTCAGATGATTAATATGAGCATATATTGACCTTCTCAACTTCCTGTGCCTTTTCTGCTGAAAAGCTGCTTTTAGAGCTCAGAGGAACGAGAGCCACCACCAAAACCAAACATTTTCAATTCCTGTCCCTTCTTAAAAACTCTGCTTTGCAGGTGACACTGCAGAGCTTTTGGTTTTCCCTTCTGCCTCTGCTTGGAGGAGGAGAAATTTTAAAACGTGAAGAGTTCACCTTCCTTCTGCCTCTGCAGAACTTTCACTCCTCAGAGTGATTCTGACACGGTTTTGGGACATTGCAGAAGTGCAGAGGTGGTGCTTTCTCTGTACCTGAACCCTTTTTGTCAGGATTGGGTTTGATTTTGCTCAGTAATTCCTCTTCTAATCTCTGGGCTCTCTGCTTCCAGCACAAACAGCAAAGAAAAGAGTTTAAAATATTCTTTATCTTCAGAGGAATCTCGTGCATGAAGCTGCAGGTTCCTCGGTGCTCCCATCCATGTTCCTGCTGGAGTTTGGGGAGGTGTTAAAAATCGCTGCTGTGCATAAAAACACTGCTGGGAGCACTGAGCACTGAGTTTGTGCTCCTCAGGCAAACTTCCTCACATTTAGCATGGAATTATTTGGGTAAATAAAAAATCACGGGTGTTCAGACAGATCTAATGGAATAAATCCCAATAAAGAATAATCCAGACAGATCCAGAGGAATAAATCCCAATAAATAGTAATCAATCATAATTTCAGCATTTGAGACGTCAGTGATTTCAGGAAATCACCAGTAACACAAATATCAGCTAGAAAAAGCAAATAACAGCTTCTAAATTTTTTTTTTTGTCTTTTCACTGAGCTGCCATCAGGAAGCAAAGCATCATTATTGTTCCTTTCAGCTCTCAGCAGAAAAGGAAGTAACACTGAATAAAAGCCCTTGGCTGCAAGATTTCATAAGAGAGAGAGGCAGAGAGGAGGAAGGAGCAGAGCTGTGCCAATACAGGAGTGATCCATGAACAAACCACACTGGGCCACCCCGTAGGACTCTGATGACACAGAGAGGATTTCCCAGCCATGGATCACACACCAACAGCAGAGGCTTTCTCCCAGGTAAAGCAGAAAGGGTTCTGGCTGGTGTGAAAATGCCTGGGATGGTTCCAGGGGAAGCTGAAACTGTTCTGGCTCATGTGGAAGTGCTGGGGATGGTTCCAGTGAAAGAAAGAAAGATTCTGCTGCTGGTGTGGACAAGTGCCTGGGATGGCTCCAGTGTAAACCCAAAGGTTTCTGACTGGCTCTGGAAATGCTGGAGGGTTTCAATTTAAAGCAGAAAGTGTTCTAGCTTATGGGGAAATTTGCTGGGTGGTCCCAGTAAACAGAAATATTCTGCTGTGTGGAAGAACTGGGGTGGGTTCCAGGTAAAGCAGAAAGGGTTGTGGCTCATGTGAGAGCACTGGGGATGATTTCAATTAAAGCCCAAAGGGTTCTAGCTCATATGGAAGCCCTGGGCATGGTCCCAGATAAAGCCCAAAGGATTCTGGCTGGTGTGGAAGTGCTGGGGATGGTTTCAATTAAAGTCCAAAGGGTTCTAGCTCATGTGGAAGCGCTGGGGATGGCCTCTGATAAAGCAGAAAAGGTTCTGACCGGTGTGGAAGCACTGGGGATGGTTTGTCAGAAAGCAGGGATGAGTTTGTGCTTCACTGAATATTTGCAGGCATGTTTGATTCTGGGCTGTTGTGTGAGAGAGAGCTCAGAGCAGCTTGCTAGATCAGAGGTTGGAGAAGATGAGCAGCAGACGATGTTTTTCTGTGCTTTATTCTCGAGAAAGTTGTAAAGTGTGAACTTTTCCCACTACGAGGAGAGAAAATCACTCTTCTATCGCTGTGGTAGAGAGGATTTATTAACACTGCACATTATCTGTGCTGGAAATTTCCATAAGGTAATTGCAGGGGAGAAAAAGTGGTTTCTATTGTAGGCAAGAGCAGTGTTTGATAATCCTGCTGGGATGGAGGTGATGGATGTGCCAGGGCTGAGCACACATCACCGGGGGTTTGTGTGAGCTCCTGCCACACTCTGAGCCCTGCAGCCTCTCCTGGGTCAGTTCTGCATGGCTGGAAATGGGATGAACTGGACAGAGGGAAACTCCTGGAAAACTCCTGGGACAGCTGATGGGACTGGCAGACATGGGAAAAGGGGATGAGCGAGGAGGAGGAGGATGGTGCCTGTTTAGAAGGGTCTGGCTCGCTGGCTGAAGTGCTGGGGGTCCAGCCCTGCTGCTACAGCTCCCTCGCTCCTCAGCTCACAGAGATTTACTGCAAAACCCCACAGCAGCTTCATGAACCAGGGAAAACCTATTCCCTGCTCTTGGTTTGTCACAGGGAAAAGGGCACGGTTTTTTATTCCCCTCCAGAGGTGGTGGAAGAGCTTTGCCAGTGCTGGGCGCTGCAGCTCTCGTGTTTTTGTCACGCTTTCCCCTCTGATTTTTTTTTTTTTCCCTCCTGTTTGCCATCACAGCCACACCTGCAGCGACCCAGTGTGACAGAAATTTGTGTATCAGTCAGCGCTTTTCTGTTTTTTTTTTGTAGAAAAAAGGGAAGTGCAACCCCGGTTTTAGGGCTTCACCGAGTCCCTGTGCAGCTGCACCAACAGCATTTATCCTCTCTTCACCCCGAAAATTTCAAATGTTCTGATTTTCTTTTCATGTTTTCGTGCACACAGGAATTCACGCTCAGGGTAAGAAATTGATGTTTTCACTTCTTGCCAGGGTTTCTGACTAGAAAAGGTTTCCCGCTGGCAGTTCTATCCCCAGACATTACCAGCACATCTTCTAAAGTTGTAAAAGCCCCTGTATATTTGATATCGTGTGGACTTGCACCAGGTTTCAAAGGGAGATGATATTTGCTGGGCAGGATGTCAGCAGGACATGAAATATGAATGAAATTGTAATTTTATGGCTCTGAGCACTCTGTATCCTCCACAGCCAGATGAAAAACACTCTCTAAAACACTTGAATTACTTTTTTTTTCTTCTCTCTCTTTCCTAGAGCCAGGAAAAATCCCAATCAAAATCATGAACATGGTGAAAAATAAAGAAGTGAGCATTGAAGGAGCTCTGCATCTGGCACAGAGGGAGGTGTTTGCTGAGAAGGTGAGGCCGCTCCTTTGATCTGTTCTGCACCATGTTCAAAGGTAGAGCACGATCTGGAGAGCCCTGCTGGGTGAGGAGCATGTCTGGAATGATTTCCAGGTGCAACCATTGGAAACATGATCGTTCGATGGAGTGTTGGAAGACAGGTTCCTACTAACACACTCTCTGGAGAGCTCTGATGGGGTGAGGAGCATGTCTGGAATATTTCCAGGGGTGCAATCCCAGTTTGGGAAACACAAACATGCTCTCGATAGCTCTGATGGGATGAGGAGCACATCTGGAATGATTCCAGGGGTGCAAACCCAGTTTAGGAAGCACAAACATGCTCTAAAGTGTCCTGCTGGGTGAGGAGCACATCTGGAATGATTCCAGGGGTGCAAACCCAGTTTAGGAAGCACAAACATGCTCTAAAGTGTCCTGATGGGATGAGGAGCACATCTGGAATGATTCCAGGGGTGCAAACCCAGTTTAGGAAGCACAAACATGCTCTAAAGTGTCCTGTTGGGAGGAGGAGCACATCTGGAATGATTCCAGAACACAATCCCAGTTTGGGAAACACAAACACGTTCTTGAGACCCCTGATGGGATGAGGAGCATGTCTGGAATATTTCCAGGGATGCAATCCAGTTTGGGAAATCCAAACAGCTCTGGAGAGCTCTGATGGGGTGCAGAGCACATCTGGAATGATTCCAGGGAACAATCCCAGTTTGGGGAACACAAACACTCTCTGGAGAGCTCTGATGGGGTGAGGAGCACTTCTGGAATGATTCCAGGGCACAATCCCAGTGGGAGCGCAAAGAGCCCAGTTTGTCCCCAAACAGGCAGGTCCGAGTGCTGTGCTGCCGTGTCCTGTGGAATGACTCCGTGCAGAACCACAGGATGTCGCCTGATCAGGAGTGCAATCCAGCTGTTGTTGTTCCAAGGCAGCATCGAGTGCTGGATTAGCAAATGTGGGGCAGAATCACGGAATTGCAGAATCTGGGAATGGTTTGAAGTAGAAAGGACCTTAAAATCCATCCATTCACCTCTCTGAACCTCCCAGGCTGCTCCAGCCGTCCAGACCGGGCCTGGGACACATTGCGTCCAGGGCAGCCACAGCTCCTCTTTCCAACAGCTCACTGCCTCATGATAAAGATTTTCCTGTATTTAATCCAACCCTCCTCTCTGTCAGTGAAGCACTCCCTGCCCCTGTAAATATTTCTTCCCCATCTTGTGAATGTGATTCAATGGAATTTCAGGAGGATCCTTCCCTCCATCTCGTGTGGAATTCTGAAAATCCCCCAGTGCGCCCTGTTCACAGGCGAGATTTCACTAGTGATTCAGGTGCCCAAACCCAGCCCCGTGTTGGGATGTGTTGTGATTTCTTTCTCATTTCCAGGATCAAGGTTTTTGCTGGCTCACAATTGTAATTATTTTCTACAATACTAGCACTACCGCTGCAGAAAGCCGCATTGCAGGTACCTTTCAATAAGAGATTCTTCGATTTTGGTGCAGTGTTTAAAAAGTATCTATACAACCTTTGAAACTATCCCGATGGGTGATTTCCTGGTTCCATAAAGCAGAAATCAAAGGTTCTCTGTGTTTCTGATTCCATAAATTTCTTGTAATTGGGACAAAATTTGATAATGAGGCAAGTTTAATAGCAAGCTTTTTTTTTGGGTTTTTTTTTTTTTTTTTTTTTTTTTTTTTTTTTTTTTTTTTTTTTTTTTTTTTTCTTTTTTTTTTTTAATTATTTTGTGTTAAAAATATATTAGTCGGCAAATTTAAATTCTTCAGTCTGTCTTTATTTCCATGGTTTCCCGACGCTTCATTGAGGAAGGAGAGGAAAGCAGATTTTTAWGGCCAGAGCTGCAGGTGAAGCTGGGAGAGCTCACTGAGCTGGCACCTCTCACCTCTCAGCTGTGCCATCYCCTCTGAAAAAACAGAGAAATTCTGACTGAAAATTGCCCAAATCCTGGGAGACCTGGAGCTGTCCACAAGGGCTTGGGGTGACAGGACAAGGGGATGGCTTCAAACTGGAACAGAGCAGGGTTAGATGGGATTTGGGGAAGGAATTGGTCCCTGGGAGGGTGGGGAGGGGATGGGATGGAATTCTCAGAGGAGCTGTGGCTGCCTCTGGAGTGTCCAAGGAGGGGTTGGACGGGGTTTGGAGCCATCCTAGGATTCTGTAATCCCAAAATCCACCGTCTTCCAACAAACCTGTAGCACATCCTGAAGTTCTTCAAGGAAATTATTTCATTATAGGATAAGAGGGAATGGCGTTAAGATGAAGGAAGGCAGGGTTATAACAGGGATTGGGGAAGGAATTGTTTCCTGGGAAGGCGGTGAGTCCTGGCACAGATTCCCAGAGAAGCTGTGGCTGCCCCTGGATCCCTGGCAGTGCCCAAGGCTGGGTTGGGCACTGGGGTTTGGAGCACCCTGGGACAGTGGGAGATGTCCCTGCCCATGGAATAGCAATGGATTGGGAGATCTGCAAGCAACCCAAACCATCCTGGGATTCTGTAATCCCAAAATCCACCATCTTCCAGCAAACCTGTAGCACATCCTGAAGTTCTTCAAGGGAATTATTTTATTATGGGACAAGAGGGAGTGGCTTTAAGATGAAGGAAGGCAGGGTTAGATCAGGGATTGGGGAAGGAATTGTTTCCTGGGAAGGCAGTGAGCCCTGGCACAGATTTCCCAGAGCAGCTGCCCCTGAATCCCTGGCAGTGCCCAAGGCTGGGTTGGATGGGACTTGGAGCACCCTGGGATGGTGGAAGTTTCCATCTGCCCACCCCATTCCACAATTCCATAAGAATTTACGAAGCCACACAGCTTTCCTGCAGATTTTCATTTCTTAGGAGCACCAGTGACAGGAATATCCCATTAATTTTCCAGGAGCTGTAGGAAATTTCCCAAGCTGCCATTAAACATTTCCCCTTCATGCTCCTTTTTCATGGATCTGTGCCATTGGTTATCACTGGGAGAAAATCAAATCCTGAAGAGATTTTTATCTATTCCAGGCAAAATAGGATCTTGCTTTTTTTGTAATGAAAAATTATGTGGAAAATTATAATTCAGGGTTTTGATCGCTCCAAGAAAAAAAGAAATGCTGTGGGGGATTTTAGACAGCAGGACATAATTAAAGATAACAGCCATATTTTTAGGCACTTCTCTTTACATTTTTATATAAAATATGAATATTCCTGCTGCATTTCAACATTATATTTTTATGAAGAGTTTCTAGCTAACTTCAATTATCAAGCAGCCAGTTGCAGGAGGGAAATATTTTGCTGAAATAATCTGCTTTTTTAAATTTTATTTTCCATCAGCTGTGGTGCCTGTAAGGAGATGTCTTGTGTGAATTATTAGAATTATTTTTTTACTTTGAGTAGCTATTTAAAAACCTCATTCTGTGGTTTTTTATGAGTCCTCAGTGGCTCTAACTTAGAAAAACATGCTGAAATAATAAAATAATTGCCTTTTTAGTGCTGCTGTAAAGAAGGAGGATGAGGAGGCCCAACCAGTTAAAAAAACCTACACCTGGAACACAAAGGAAGAGGCCAAACAAGCATTTAAAGAACTATTAAAAGAAAAGGTATTTGGGCCAATTAATATTTTAGTGTCTAATTATGAATATTTTATTGTCAAGTTACTAATGTTTTATTGACAAATTATGGGCGTTTTATTGACCAGTTATTAATGTTCTATTGTACAATTATTAATGTTTTATTGACCAGTTATTTATGTTTCCTTGAACTGCAAAACATGGTTTTATTTTAATTTTTTTTGCCAGGTTTTGCTTTATTTTTTTTATTTTTGCGAAGAATTCCTCACTTGTGGAAACAAGGGAAAAAAACATTCCAGTGAAATCTGTTTGAGCTCAGAAATGAAATGCTCTGGGGTTTTTTTTTTTTTTTTTTTTTTTTTTACCCCAATTGCTGTTTTTAAGGAATTGTTCCCTGTTGGATGCTGATTCCAGGTCTGATTAATCCCTAATTTTCTGTTTCCACAGCGAGTTCCATCCAATGCTTCCTGGGAGCAAGCCAATGAAAATGATCATCAATGACCCCAGATACAGGTACTGAGTCTCCTTTAACTCCTCACAAACCCTTTTTTAGGGAATTTGACTTCCCAACAATCCAAAATTCTGTCAGTAACAGACACTCCTGCATTTGTGCCATGGGCTGGGAATTTTCTTCTTTCCCTCCATAAAGAAATACTTCCAATAGTTTAATTTTTCATTGGGAAAAAGTGTGAAACTTGGTTTTTCATCCTGATGTGGGGATTAAAATGTTTCAATTACATTCTATTTTATCTCAAATCTGGATTATTCAAACCTGTTGCCTTTTGCTTTTTCGCTGTGTTTTTCTCATATATTTTCCTTTTTTTCCCCTCCTCTCCTTTTTTCCCCCTCTCTCTTCTTTTTCCTCCTCTCCTTTTTCCCTCCTCTCCTTTTTTCCCTCCTCTCTTTTCCTCCTCTCCTTTTTTCCTCCTCCTTTTTTCCCTCCTCTCCTTTTTCCCTCCTCTCCTTTTTCCCTCCTCTCCTTTTTCCCTCCTCTCCTTTTTCCCTCCTCTCCTTTTTTTTTTTTTTTTTTTTTTTGTTTTTTTTCTTCTTTTTCTTCTTTTCCTGATTTTCTTATTTTCCTGCTTTTCTTTTTCTCCTTTTTCTGCTGCTCTTTTTCCTCTTTTCCTTTTCTTCTCTTCCCGCATTCCTTTTTCTTATTTTCCTTCTTTTCCTTATCTATAAATGCCATAATTCTCTTTTCTTCCCTGGGAAGTGCTCTGGCCAAACTGAGTGAAAAAAAGCAAGCCTTCAACGCTTACAAGGTTCAGACAGAGAAGGAGGAGAAGGAAGAAGCCAGATCCAAGTACAAGGAAGCCAAGGAATCCTTCCAACGTTTCCTGGAAAACCACGAGAAGATGACATCCACCACCAGATACAAGTAAGAGATTGGGATAGGAATCTGGGATAAAAATCTTGATGGGATTGCCCTGCTTGGAGTAGAATCAACTTCAATTTTTTAGTCATGGAAGAAACTTCCCAAGAGGGAAAATCAAGGAGAATTCCTAAAAAAGTGTTCCTGCTTGGAGCAGAGCTCCCTGATGTTCTTGGGAATGGGTGGGATAATTCAGTCACCAGTAAAGAAATAAAGAAAAGGTGATGTGTTTTGAATTTGTTTTGCCCAGAAAAGCTGAGCAGATGTTTGGGGAGATGGAGGTGTGGAATGCCATATCGAGCGGGACCGGCTGGAGATTTATGAGGATGTTTTGTTTTTCCTGTCCAAGAAGGAGAAGGTAAATTCCCTTCAAATCTATCCAACATCTCCTCCTCTAAATCTTTTTAAACCTGTGGTTAAGGCTTTAGAGCTGATGAACAGCAGGTTTTTGTGAAGGTTTGGGGGTTTATTGGGATTTATTCCTGTTGATTTTGCCACGTGCTGAAGTTTTAGAGGGATTTGAATGAACTCCATGATGGCTTTTGTTCTGAAGCAGTGAAATAATAAGATGGAAAACTGATGTGTCCAAGGCCAGGTTGGATGGGGCTTAGAGCAACGTGGAAAATATCTCTGTGGAATGGGCTGAGCTTTCAGGTTCCTTCCAACCCAAACCACTCCAGAATTCCATAAAATATCTCTGTGGAATGGGCTGAGCTTTCAGGTCCTTCCAACCCAAACCTCCAGAATTCCATAAAATATCTCTGTGGAATGGGCTGAGCTTTCAGGTTCCTTCCAATCCGAAGCACTCCAGAATTCCATAAAATATCTCTGTGGAATGGGCTGAGCTTTCAGGTCCCTTCCAACCCAAACCACTCCAGAATTCCAACCCAAACCACTCCAGAATTCAACCAAACCACTCCGAATTCATAAATATCTCTGTGGAATGGGCTGAGCTTTCAGGTTCCTTCCAACTCAAACCTAGAATTCAACCCAACCATCCGAATTCCAACCCAAACCACTCCAGAATTCCATAAAATATCTCTGTGGAATGGGCTGAGCTTTCAGGTTCTTCCAACCCAAACCACCCAGAATTCCATAAAATATCTCTGTGGAATGGGCTGAGCTTTCAGGTCCCTTCCAACCCAAACCACTCCAGAATTCCATAAAATATCTCTGTGGAATGGGCGAGCTTTCAGGTCCCTTCCAACCAAACCACACTCCAGAATTCCATAAAATATCTCTGTGGAATGGGCTGAGCTTTCAGGTCCCTTCCAACCCAAACCACTCCAGATTTCCATGATTTTCCATAAAGGAAAGATTAATTCCATGGGGTTTTTTTTTTTGAGAACAAACCTGTTTTCTGTATTTCTGTCCACGCCACCTCAAAAAATAAAACCCCCTGGACTTTTCCCATCAGGAACAAGCCAAGCAGCTCCGGAAGAGGAACTGGGAAGCTCTGAAGAACATTCTGGACAACATGGCCAATGTCACCTACTGCACCACATGGTCTGAGGCACAGCAGTACCTCATGGACAACCCCACCTTTGCTGAGGATGAGGAGCTCCAGAGTATGGCCAAGGGTTCTGGGATTCCTTTGGGAAGGAGGATTCTTCCTAAGCGGGAAAAATAACTGGATTTTCCTTCTTTTCTTGCTAGATATGGATAAGGAGGATGCACTGATCTGTTTCGAGGAGCACATCAGGGCCTTGGAAAAGGAGGAGGAGGAAGAGAAGCAGAAAAGTTTGCTGAGAGAAAGGAGGAGGCAGAGGAAAAACAGGGAATCTTTCCAGGTTGGTGGAATTTGGGGTTCTGTCCTGAATATACCATGGAGTATTATATTATTATATTCCATACGGTTTTTTTATTGCTGAGGGTTGTTTAAAGCCTCAGGTGTTGGGTTGTAACATTTCCTCTGCTGTGTTGTGCCAGAAAGCTGAAAATGGAAAGCAGAGGAATAGCGTCTGGCTGGGAAAAATGCAGTAAATGTTGTAAATCACAGAGAAAAGCAGCAAGAAACAATATTAAAATTGATTTTTCAATCCTGTTGGAACAAAGATGGAATTCCAGTCCTCCAAGCTGTCCATCCCAGCTGGTACTTAGCAGAGCTGTGAGGAATGGCTCCAAATTCCCATTCTCCTTGTGTTTTCCAGCTGTTTTTGGATGAGCTGCACGAGCACGGCCAGTTACATTCCATGTCCTCCTGGATGGAATTGTATCCAGCCATCAGCTCCGACATCAGATTCACCAGCATGCTCGGCCAGCCTGGTAAGGAGGAGAAAAACTGGGTCCCTGTTGGCCAGACACAAAATAACAGATACAAAACCACAATACACACACAAAAGAGAGTAACCTTTTTTTGTGAGAGCCCTTTTATCCTTTGTACAGTGTATAATCTTGCATTTGTGCAACATATACATTGGCTAGTAAAGCAGCTGTCTTTCTACTCGTCTGTGGGATTGGTGTGTTTGCAAAGCTCAGTAGTTAGTAATGTTTATAATCGTAACTGTATTTGTAATGTTTATAATTGTAACTGTATTTGTAATGTTTATAATTTCCAGCCACCTGAGTTATCAATTCTACATTCCAATCTCTTTTTCTCAAGGCAGACAAGGACGTGGCATTTTTCTCCCATACAAACTGTTAACTCTCCCCCTACAGGGCAGGACACAGCAGTTTCCTCCTTTATTTTTCCTTTGTTTTTTCCTTTTTTATTTCCCTTTTTTCCCTTTTTTTTTTTTTTTTTTTCTTTCCTTTCTCTTTTTTCCCTTTCTCTTCCTCTCTCCCCCCTCTTTTTCCTTTTCTTTCCCTCCTTCCCTCCTCCCTTCCTTCCTTCCCTTCCTTCCCTTCCCTTCTCCTTCCTTCCTTCCTCCCATTTTTTCCCCCCTTGCTTTTCCTGGTTTTTAATACCTGCAAATGCAGCTCTTCAGTTAAACCTAACCTGGGGCTTAACTAAACCCTCTCCCTCAGGATCAACTGCACTCGACCTGTTCAAGTTCTACGTGGAGGATTTGAAAGCTCGTTACCATGACGAGAAAAAGATCATTAAAGACATCTTAAAGGTGAGGATTCCCTGGATCCATCCTTTCATTCCACATTTTGGAGCTGGGATTTCCTTCCTTGAGGGAATTCCTAATCTTCCTCACATCAAATGAGTGATTTTTTTTCCAGGATAAAGGATTTGTGGTGGAAGTGAACACTTCCTTTGAGGATTTTGTCACTGTCATCAGCTCCACCAAGAGAGCCACCACTCTGGATGCAGGGAATATCAAGCTGGCTTTCAACAGTGTAAGTATTAATTAATAAATTAATTAATTATCATCCATTAATTGGGATAGCTCGATAATTGGGATGGGAATTCCCTTCTCCAAACAGGCATTAGGGTTTATTGTCTAACTACTCCCATAATATTAGAGGAATATTTTAGTCATTTAAAACTTAAAGTTATTTAAAGTTACTATTAAATATAATATTTATATTTAATATAAATATAATATTTAAGTTATATGAGTAATTTATTGACTGATTCAGTTGCCAAATAAAGTGGGAAAGATAAAACTTATCCAACCATCAACTTCCCAACTGAGAAATTTGGGATAAGAATTAAGTGATGTTACTTTATTTGTACTAAAGATTTCTCTGATTTGTGTTTCTGTTATATTTGTTCTGTTATATTGGGTTCTCAGGACAGAATCGTGTTTGAAAGAAATAATTGAGTAATTTAAATAAAATAATAAAATATTAATTTTTATTTAATAATTAATTTTTCTGCACTTAGTCACTTGGAAATGACAAGTAAATGAGACACAACTCTGTCCAGAAATGCCAATAAATGGAATTTTTGCTTTGCATTTTGATCCTTTTCCTTTGTGTCCCCACAGCTGCTGGAGAAGGCGGAGGCGCGGGAACGGGAGAGGGAGAAGGAGGAAGCCAGGAAGATGAAGAGGAAGGAATCAGCCTTCAAGAGCATGCTGAAACAAGCCACACCCCCCATCGAGCTGGATGCAGTCTGGGAGGATGTAAGGATTTGGGAATTCTTGGGAAAAAATCCCCCAAATTCCCAAATCCCCAAACAGCTAATCCCTTAAAAACCCTGTGTTCTCCAAGCTCTTCTTGGTCACGCTTATGGGATTTGAAAATTCCCAGCAAATCCTATGGTTTCGTCAGGAAATTTGGAATTTATGGAAAAGCTTCATCATGGTACTTTGAAATGAAAAAATCCTAAAACAAATGGAGGAATCCAAAAATAACTCCCCAAAAAAATCCCACAACCCCCCTCCCCAAGTTATTTAAGTTTTTAAAATATAAATTTGTCCTGGATAAAATAAGCTGGAAATCCTTTCCTCTCCAGGGATAATTTATAGAAGAATTTACTTTTTTCTTTAAGCTTAAGTGGAATGTGCAGGAAAGACAGTGGGGTTCTCCATGTTAGAGTTTCACTGAACTCTGGAAATTTGGGATTTGTTTGGAAATCTGGATTAAAAGTTTAGCCTTGTACCAGTTCAGGGGCTTTTTCAACTGGTAAAAAATCTAATTTTATTAATTTTTTTAGTATTTCTTTTTATTTTTCTTATTATTTATTACTTTCATTTTTCTTATTATTTTTTTTTCTCATAATTAATTTTATTATTTCTTACTGTTTTTATTAATTAGGTTTTTTTCTATTATTCATATTATGTTGTTTTTATTATTTCTTGCTGTTTATTTTTCTTCTTTTTATTGAACTTATTATTATATATTATTATTATATTATTATTATTATTATTTTTATTGTTATTTCATATTATTTTTTATTTCTCTTGGTTTTATTTTTCCTTACTGTATTAATTATTTCTCATGGTGTTATTATTGTTATTGGCCATTATTTCACTGTGTTACATTTTGTTATTTTATTTCCATTTATTCTATTCTAGTATTTTAATAATTACATCATTTATTCATTTAATTATTTTAATATTTATTATGTCATTAATTTTCCTGACAGATCAGAGACAGATTTGTGAAGGAACCAGCATTTGAGGACATCACCCTGGAATCTGAAAGGAAAAGGATATTTAAGGATTTCCTACATGTACTTGAGGTAATTATCCCTTTATTTTTAAAATCATAGGAAAATTTTTAAAAATTCCTTTTCCTCTTAATTTGGGTTGAAAGGGGAAGGATTTCATGGAATTTTTCTTCCATAAAGTGATAACAGGAGATCAATTTGATTTTTTGCAAGTCCCACTCTTGGGGTTTTGTTTAATTTTTAACTCCATTTTAACTTAAAATGACTGGATTTTATAATTTCAAATTAGGCAGAGCAAGGAGTGGATTTAGGCCAGGCTTAACTTGGATCCAGGGAACAGATCCATGGAATCCATGTGTTGGTCCTTGCTCCTGGCTGCTTTTATTGCAGCTCCAGCATGGCAACAGTGCCCATTTTTTAGGGACTGACATTGATGTGGATTGTTGAGTTATTAACCTTCCCACTTTGTGGATGAGGAAAAACATCATTTTTGGGATGTCCTGTAGGAGATGATGCTGCCATTAAATGTTGATATGGAGTTTTTACCTTGCCCACTTTTATGGATGAGGAGAAAGATCCCATCCATTTTTGGGATGTTCCTGTAGGAGATGATGCTGCCATTAAATGTTGATCATGGAGTTTTCAACCTTTCCCAACTTTTGTGGATGAGGAGAAAGATCCCATCCATTTTTGGGATATTCTGTAGGAGATGATGAGGTTTGGCTGCCATTAAATGTTGATTATGGAGTTTTCAACCTTTCCCAACTTCTGTGGATGAGAAGATACCCCAAAAAATTGATGGATCTCTGTAGGAGCTGGTGAGGTTTTGCTGCCATTAAATGTCGATTATGGAGTTTTCAACCTTTCCCAACTTTTGTGGATGAGAAGATATCCCAAAAATTAATGGGATCTGTGTGGAGCTGGTGAGGTTTTGCTGCCCCATCCCTGGAATCGTCCAAGGCGCTGTTCTGGGGACATTGTCTGTATCCATGGTGTGGAAGAAGCTGGGATTTTAGGGCTTTTCCAGGCCAAATCCCTGCTGGAATTCCAATCTCCCCCTTCCTTGCCTTGCCCACAGCACGAGTGTCAACACCACCACTCCAAGACCAAGAAACATTCGAAGAAATCCAAAAAACATCACCGGAAGCGCTCCCGTTCCCGCTCCGTGAGTATTCCTGAAAAACCTCCCTCTGCAATTCCTAACTGCTGCTAATTCCCGCTGTGATTCCTGTTGTTAATTGCCATTATTAATTACAATTCTCCCCTGGGTGGTGTGTGAAGGGTTCTGAGTCTGAGGATGACGACAGCCACTCCAAGAAGAAGCGGCAGCGCTCGGAATCGCGGTCGGTGTCCGAACGTTCTTCCAGCGCCGAATCCGGTACGGGATGGATGCCATGGGATGGGATGGGATGGGATCCATGGGATGGGATGGGATGGGGCCAGGATGGATGGATGGGATGGGATGGGATCCATGGATGGTCATGGGATGGGATCCATGGGTCATGGGATGGATCATGCATGGATGGGATGGACCATGGCATGGGATCGGGATCCATGGGATGGGATGGGATCCATGGAGATGGGATCCATGGATGGGATGGGATGGGATCCATGGGGATCCCATGGGATGGGATGGGATATGGGCCATGGGGCATCCGGCAGGGATGGGATTGGATTCCAGTGGGATCCATGGATCGATGGGATCCATGGATGGATTGGGATATGGATATGATGATGGATCCATTGCCTGGGGATGCTGAGTGGGACGGTGGGATCCATGGGACGGGATGGGATCCTTGACGAGGGGGGAGCATGGGGTGCATGGGTGATTCTATGGGATGGATCCATGGGAGTCCATGGGATGGGATGCGTCTGATGGGGTCATGAGACAGAGAGGAGTTACAAGAAGTCCAAAAAACACAAGAAGAAGAGCAAGAAGAGGAGGCACAAGTCTGTAAGTGAAGCTCGTTTTTAAACTGGATTATGGGTTAAACCTGGCACCTGCTGTCAGTAATCCCAACTGTTTTTTCCAAGGGAAAAAATTTTGGGGATCAAACTGGAGGAGGGTATTGCCAACATAACAACTTTCTGTTACATATTCTTAATATCCAACCACTTCAAACTGCTGAATGTGGAGGGTTTAACTCCTGTGAAGGATTCTGTGAGTAACCTGGGATTTGCTGGTTATCCTGGCTAATCCAGGTGTTCCCCTTTGTTGTGGAGAGCTGTCCCTGCCTGTCAGGGTTGAGGTGGAAGCTCTGAGTTGTTGTGTGGGAGCAGCAAAAGGACCTGGCAAAGGTTTCCCAGGAAAGCTGGGGCTGCTCCATGCCTGGGAGTGTCCAAAACCAGGCTGGACATTGGGGCTGGGAACAGCCTGGGACAGTGGGAGGTGTCCATGCCATGGCAGGGGTGGCACTGGATGGGCTTTAAGCTCCCGTCCAACTTAAATCATTCCATGATTCTACATTTCTTTAAATTGGACTTTCCTGTATTAATGAATATTTTATTGTGCAATATTCCCCCTTTTCCCCCCCTTTTTTTCCCCCAGGATTCACCAGAATCTGATGTGGAACGAGAGAAGGACAAGAAAGAGAGAGAGAGGGACAGTGAGAAGGAAAGAGCCCGACAGAGATCTGAGTCCAAGCATAAATCTCCCACTAAAAAAAGGCCTGGAAAAGATTCCGTAAGTTCTGCTCCTTTTTATCTGAAGCTTTGGGCCCTGGCAGCAGGATCTGCTGGGTGCAGCTCTGGGAAGGGTCTGAGGGGTTGGATTTGATAATCCTGGAGATCTCTGCCATTCCCAAATTAGTTTTTTGGGATTCCAGAGTGACACAGAGCAGCCAGCTCTGGCTGTGTGTCCCTGCTGGAGCTCCCAGTGTGGAACCTTCCCAGAAAATCCCATCCTGACACTGTCCCATCTCTCCCCAGGGAAATTGGGATACCTCTGGCAGCGAGCTGAGCGAGGGGGAGCTGGAAAAACAGAGGAGGACTCTTTTGGAGCAGCTGGATGAAGATCAATGAGAAGATCCTTGATACCAAAAACGTTTACAGGTGGCAAAATAAAACCGAGCCTTGCGTGGGCCAGGCCTTGGGGCCGGGCCGCTGGCTTGTAGTTTGTTACCGCTTCAATCCAGTCACAAGTAGAAAAATCCATGGAATTCTGAGGGCAAAGCTGTGCCTGGCCTGGAGCTGCGGGGTGGGCTGGGATCCCCGGAGGTGGCAGCAGTGGCCCCAAGTCCCTTCCCCGTGTCCTTCCCAGCCAGGGAACCCAGACTGGCTGAGCCCAGTCTGGCTTTGGGACAAAACTTCCCCATTGAATTGCTTGTGGTTTCCTTCACTGGATGGATTGGGTTGGGAGGGGTTTTTTGGGAAAGCAGCAGGAGTGAGGAATCCGTGTTCTGCAAAGCCCTGGATATTGGGATTGTTTGGCACCGGAGTTTTAGTCCAAGACTGAGCCGTGTCCAGGTCCTGACTCCAATCCCGAATCCCCGGGAATGCGGTGATGGGAATTCTGCTGTGCCAGCAGAGGGAGCGTGTGGGACACAACCACCTCGGCATTCCCTGAATCCCCACCCCGCCCAGCCCTGGCTGCTCCTCCAGCATTTCTCTGCCCGTTTTCTCTTCCCCTTCCGAAAATTTAGGAATAAAAATCCAATGTAAAACGCAATTCCATGTGTTGCCTTAAGAGCCTGCTGCAGAATGTACCTGCACAGCCCAGAGCAGCCCAGAGAAGGGAGGAGGAAGCAGCTCCAGCCCTGTTTTTCCAGGCCCTGCCCTGTCAGGAAGGTGCCCCCAGCCCTGCTCGGTGAGAAAATTGGGAAGCCGCTGTCCTTGGAATATTTTTGTACATTTTTATCGATGATTAAACCTTGTCTTTTAGCTTGTACTGGTATTGAGTTCTCCTTAAATACTGTGTACAGCTCTGAGCCATGAAATCATTCACAAAAGCTCTTGGAAGACTGCTCAGATTCCTTTTGAGTTGTTAAGTTTAGGCCTTAAATTTTTGGGTTGTTTTGAGCGGATTTATAGCGAATATTAATCCCAATTTATTTCTCTCCTGGAGCTGGTACAGGTGTCTCCCAGGAGCACCCACCCAAAATTTCCTCCCTCAGACTCCTCCAGAATAACAAAGAGTAAATTGATGCTGCAAATTATTTCAGTGTCGAGCCACACAAACTCCAGGTGTTCACCTATCGAATATCACCATTCTTTTTTGGAAAAAAAGGTAAAAGTGACCCAAAGAAGCCCTCTGGATTTCAGAGTAGTAGTGTAAATAGTTTATTTGATTTTATGGCAGGAACAGACCAGGAAAGGAATGTGAACTGCTTTAGAAAACACTTCTAATCTCGCTAAGCAGCAGATCTATGACTAGAAAAATATTAAAGAGAACATGCCAGCCTGCCTTTCGTTTGGGCTTTAATTAGAAAAATACCTTTGAGCTGAAGAAAATGAGATTTCTTTAGTGCTTCTAACCCAACAAGTGCTGAATTTTCAATTCAAATTGTCCCAATTTGCTTTGATCCAAACATTCTGACCGTGGCATGTTCTCTTTAGCAGGTCAAGTACACGGTGCTGGAAATGCAAAAACTGGCAGTTTTTCAAGGAGAAATTCCTGGAAATTGGTCCATATGGTAACTCTGAGTCCCCAAACTGTCCTTTTAGTTAAATATAAAAACAAAAACTATAAGTTAAAATAACATTCAGATTGTATAGCACAGGCTTGATGCATTTATTTCCTTTTAAACAATATTTACAATATTACCCAGAGGCTAAAGTGGGGTCGGGGCAGGGGGGGGAGTGTAAAAACCATAAAAAACTGCACCAATTTTGTAGCAAAATATCTGTACATTTAAAAACAGATTCTCATATAATCAACAATTCCAAGGAGAAAAAAAAAAAAAACAGGGACCTTCACCAGTGGTTCATGGTAGCACAACGGGAAAGGGAGAAGAACTTGAGTGGTTAAATACTATACAAGAAATTTTACAGTGAACAGCTGCAGGAGCCCAGGCAGGGAAGCTGGAAGCAAAATGGGCCTTGGGAAGGACAGATTTCTGCTCAGTCCAGTTTCTCCCAGCTCCTGGAGGCTGCGGGCACCCAGTGGGGTTGGTCCCGCTGCTCCAGGGCACGGCGTGGTCCCAAATCAGCCCTAAAATGTCCCTTTTTAGGCTCGGAAATGCCACCTAGAGCCTCAGCCCTGCTGGGATTTGAGGCTGGGCTCGCCTTCCACAGGAGCCACAGTGGGAATGTGAGCAGGATCGGGATCCCCGTGCTAGGAACTGGACTGCAGTGGTCCTCAGAGCCTAATACTGATTACTGGCTGTTAATTGCTTAGTGCTAATTAATAAATACGCTGTTACGCCTTCCTTGGCCCCCCAGCCCAGGCCCTGGAGCATCCCGCACCCTCTGGGGTGGGGGTGACCTCTTGTTCCATTCCTATCCCTGTGATCCTGGGCCCACATTCCATATGGGGGCTGGGAAAAGGGCTGGGTCGCTCCTCGGGATTATTAATTCCATGTATAGGAAGCCCTTAAATGTGTTTGTTTGAAGTTTTAATTAAAAAAGAGCTATTAAGTGCAGCTGAAGGCCAGGCCCGCCTCTCGGCCCAGCAATAAATGCCAAGCACATCCCAGTTTTCCCAGTTTCCAACCGGTCAGGCCCACGGGAGCCCTCACTCTCCTCACCCCAACCCCCCCACCATCCCAACCCATATTTTACATTTTGGTTCCAAATCCTGCGGAGCCTCGGTGTGCGGATAAACAAACCCAGCCCGGTCCTATTGCTCGGATCGGCGGCAGCAGGAGCTTCCGTCTGAGGCACTTGGCGTGGGGAGCGCGGCGGGGCCGGGATCGCCTGAGGGGCTGTGGGGCCGGGAGAGACGGTGCAGGGCCGGGATCCCCTCAGGGTCTGTGGGGCTGGGATCCCCTCAGGGTCCGTGTTCCAGAGAGGCGGTGTGGAGCCGGATCCCTCAGGGTCCATGGGGCTGGGATCCCCTGAGGGTCCGTGTTCCAGAGAGGCGGTGCAGAGCTGGGATCCCTCGAGGGTCCGTGTTCCAGAGGGGCCAGATTCCTGAGGGTCCTTGGGGTTGGGATCCCCTCAGGGTCCATATTCCGGAGAGGCGGTGTAGGGCCGGATCCTGACTCCGGGGCCAGGGATTTGCCAGGTCCCAGGTCCGTGTTCCAGAGAGGCGGTGCAGGGCCCGGGATCCCCTGAGGGTCCGGGAGAGGTGTGGGGCGGGATCCCTGAGGTCCGTGTTCCAGAGAGGCGATGTGGGGCCGGATCCCTGAGGGTCCGTGTTCCAGAGAGGCGGTGCAGAGCTGGGATCCCCTGAGGGTCCGTGTTCCCAGGAAGGCGGGATGCCGAGCCGGTTCCCGGGAAGGAAGGCGGGATGCCGAGCCCGTTCCCGGGAAGGAAGGCGGGATGCCGAGCCCGTTCCCGGGAGGGCAGCCGGGATGCCGAGCCCGTCCCGCTCCCGCGGGCTCACAGGGCCAGCTCGGCGCCGTTGGAGCGCAGCCCGTGCTCGTCGAAGCGGCGGCGAACGCTCCTCCTCAGCGCGTCGGCCCGGCGGTACGGCTGGTTCCGCAGATCTGCGGGGAGGCCATGGTCAGCGCTCCGGCCAGACACACGGACACGCGGACACGCGCAGGGAAAGGCCCGCTGGAAGCCAGTCAAAGCAGCTTGCGGAGCGCGGGAGCGGGGAGCGGGACGGACGTGCCGCAACTACACCCAACAGCAGGTTAATACTGGTGGGATCGGGATGCCAGGGGACCCTGGGCTGGGGGAATGTCCCCTGACTGTCACCAAGGCCACATCACCCCACAGCAGGGCTTCCACACACTCCTTCAAACCCCGGAGTTGGAAAACATTTCCAGCTCACGGGAGCTGTGTGACCCATGGGTTCGGCCCCAGCAGGATGGGTTCAGGATCCCTACATCCCATCGATCGTGGAGTAATGAATCATTCAGGTTGGCAAGGACCTCCAGATCAAAAAGAGGTGCCCTGGCAAAAGCAGCTGGCACTGGGCTGGGATTGTCCAGCTGCCATCCCACCCCACGGCTGGAACAAGGCTCCATCAGCCAGAGGGGAGAGCTGGGGAGGGAACACTGCGGATGGGATGGGATTGGGGATAAAATTGGGGATGGGATGGAAGAGGGAGAGGTGATGGATGTGATGATGGAAGCCCATTACAGGTGGCACCTGTGCTGTCACCTGTGCTGTCACCTACAACAGAACAAGCACTTTTCCAGAAGACAATTCCAGGTCAAATATTTCTCTCCTGGCCAATAAATTTGTGTTGGACTGGGCAAATCCCTGCAATTTCCTGGATAACTGGTGCTGGGGTTACAAAAAACTCTCAAACTTCTCGGCTCTGCCCTCTCCTCACCTGGAGTTGGAGATTGTCCACCTCATGCAGAGCCCCCCAACTGTGGGGCTGTGACACTTGGGGACAAAACTATTTTGGGCTGGACTTGAAGAGAAATGGCCAAACCAGAGTGTGAAGGTGGTCAGAAACCACCAATATCTGGGGACCAGAGTATTTTGGGCTCAGTTTGAACTAAAATGGCCAAAATGAAGTGGGAAGGTGGTCAGCAACCACCAACACCTAGGACAAAACTGTTTTGGGCTCAGCTTGAAAAGAAGTTGCCAAAACAGTGGGATGATGGTCACCATCCCATGGATTCCCTGCTCCTCCAGGGGTGAAAATCAAGGATTTGTGGTCCCCACTGGCCTCGAGGTCTCACCAGTATTAGCTCAGCCACATCTACCACCAGCTGCCTGGCACAGAGAGAGAGGAGGAAGCCAAGTAAAAAGTGATGCTTGCCAGCTCTGGGAATCCTCCACCACGGCTGTGCTAGAAGAAATCCTTACCCTCGAGTGAACATTGGGAAATTTAGTGATATTATTCTTCTTTAGGGCTAAACAGAAAAAAAAACAACAAAACAAAACAAAAAAAAACAAACAAAAACAAAACAGAACACAAAAAAATGATGGTTAAGTAAAAAAATGGGATGGAGAATGAAGAGCAAGTCAAGTCAGCGTTCAAACCTCCCGGGCAGAAAGCACGGAGCGAGAGGGGTTAGGCAGGGTGGGAGGAACAGAGGGACAGTGGGACAGGAGGGACAGAGGGACAGGAGGCCTCTCCCAGCCCCATTCCAAGCTGCTTTGAAGGTTGGCTCCAGGAAGAGAACGCAGCAGAGATCCCGAGAGCAGAGAACTGTGAAAAGGTTAGTGATGGATTATCATCAGCACTGATGGAATGACACAGAACAGCACAGGGACACTGCTTAGGCCCGGTCCTTAGCGAGGACAGCAGTGCCAGGGCCGTGCTGGGTTAGGGACACCCTCGGCACACGATGGGAATGGCTCAGTTCCATGGCAGCCTTCCCTCGGGCTCTGCCCCATATTCCCAGGATTCCCAGCCCCGCTCCCCTCTGCCCCTCTCCGCACACCCAGCCCAGGCTCGGTGAGAATCCCCAATTCCACGGGATAACGCTGCCATGGAACTGACAGGGAATGAAATGGTTAAACACGGCTGTGACCACACATGGACAGGTTCCACCCCATGCTCCAAACATGCAGGTGCTGCTCAGGAACTCCAAACCACCCCCGCTGTTATCCCAAGGCCATGCCCAAGGTCCATGCAGCCCAAACTCTGCTCTGGCATGCAGCCGAGGTGCCACATGCAGGGGACACCGAGGGGACACGGACAAGGCACGTGAGCTGTCACTGCTGGGGCTCCTCAGTGCTGCAACTGCAGGAGACTCATCCCAGTGACTGCCACCGGCATGGAATGGGATGGGATCCATGGGATGGGATGGGATCGGATCCATGGGATGAGATGGGATCCATGGGAGGGGATGGGATCCATGGATGGGATCCATGGGATGGGAATCTGGGATCCATGGGATGGGATAGGGATGGGATCCATGGGAGGGGATGGGATCCATGGGAGGGGATCGATTGGGATCCATGGGATGAGATGGATTGGGATCCATGGGATGAGATGGATTGGGATCCATGGGATGAGATGGATTGGGATCCATGGGATGAGATGATGGGATCCTGGATAGCGGATGGGATCAGGATGATGGAGGATTGGATGATCCATGGGATGGGACTGAATCCATGGGATAGGATCCATGGGATGGAGAGAATATGCAACAGAAGGGACACCAGGACAAGGTGAGGAGGACACTGGACACCACTGCACACTGGACAGTCACAGATTGCTGAGAGTCACACAGAGAAAGAGGCGAGAGCCTACAGCGACCTTCCTGGCTTCTAAGAGCGGCAGGTGGGAAAGAGGGAGAGTTTAGTAATGGAATTCCTCGGGGACAACGGGGTCGCAGAAGAACCGAGAGCCGCGCTTGGCGCTCCGGGCGGTGAAGGGCACCGTCTTCAGCACTGCATGGGAACAACAACAGCCACACACAAAGCACGGTCAGCACAGCCCTGGGGACACCGGGACACACTCCAGGAGCTGCTCCAGCCCAGGGACAGCTCAGGGCTCCACAGGGACACTGGGGACACCGGGACACACTCCAGGAGCTGCTCCAGCCCAGGGACAGCTCAGGGCTCCACAGGGACACTGGGGACACCGGGACACACTCCAGAGCTGCTCCAGCCCAGGGACAGTCAGGGCACAGGGACACTGGGGACACCGGGACACACTCCAGGAGCTCCCCAAAGACTGCTCCAAGGCACAGCTTGGGGCTCCTCAGGGACACCGGGAACACCAGGGGACATGCTCCAAGCTGGCCTAGAGCACTCCCAGGGATGGGGAGCTCCACGATTTACTGGGATATCTGCAGGGATGGGGAGCTCCACGATTTACTGGGATATCTGCAGGGATGGGGAGGTTATCTTGGTCCTTCCTGACTTTCTGCACCAGACCTTTCCTCCTCTGTGGCTCGAGACCCCAAAATGGGCCCATGCAGGCACATGGGCACAGGAAATGTTTAATTTGAGCCTGGCACCCTCTCCCCTGGTCCCTTTTCCCTGGATATGGGTGTCTGTCACACAATCTGTCCCTCCCACAGAGCAGGAGCATCGCTTTGCCAATTAAACTAAATCCCAGGAGCTGTGGAAGCAGTGCCAGGCTGGGTATCACTGCCACCCTGCCCTTTAAATGAAGAATGTAATCTCGGGGCCATTAATTGAGGTTCAGAAGGGCAGGGAAAACTTCAGCCCCATCATCCAGTGGGCAAAAGTTCCCTGGCTTTCCTTAGGAAGGGGTGGAACAGCTCTCCTGCCCTTCTGCAGGAAAAACTCCTGTGGAAAACTCCCAGGAGCAGCAGGCAAGGACCTTTTTGGGGGGTAGAGTTTGTGAAGCTCCTGAGGTGGTAAATCATTTTCCTTCCATACCACAAATGAAGAATTTGTGGGAAATTCCCAGTTCTGCATTCCCAGCAGCCTGAAGGGTTAAAAAGGATTTGATTCTTGGGCAAAAGGCAGCGCAGGTGGCTTATTTTATCAGCAGCAGAGTCCTGGCTGTGCCTGGCTGCCCCAGGGGCTGTGTCCCTTCCCTGTGGGGTCAGCAGGACAATCTGGAGCAGTCTGGGATCACTGGGGGGATGGCTGAAGGATTTCTGGGATCACCATCGAGGGAAATAAAGGTTCCTCATCCTGCCACTCATCCCATTTGTGGGGCGAGAAAAGGAATGTGGGGCAGACCCTCACTGGAGCAGCTGTGGGATCCCTGGCTGCCCTAAACCCCAGGAATGTCCCCATAAAGCAGGAGAGGACTGAGGCACGAGGCTGGCAATGCCCAGGAGGGGCAGGGGACAGGTGACAGGGGACTCACCTGTGATGATGTCCTCGATGGCACCGTCCTTGCCCTCGTACACGTGCCGGTTGTCCTTGACCTGGCGGCGCCGCAGCTCGGCGATCAGCTCCTGCTGCTGCCGTTTGCTCTTGTGGGAGGGGGACTGGGGACACGCAGGAGGGTCAGGAGAGGCTCCTGCTGAACCCTCACACCTCTGACCCCCCAGATCCCACAGCAATGCCAGCTCCCACCCCACACTGCCCTGTGCCGGTGGCTCCCGTCCCTTGGAGAAGGACAGGGTGTAGCCCATGGAAATCTGAACATTTTCCATATATTTAATTTTTCAAATTTCCAAAGCAGCAGAACCCCACGCTGTAAATTTTCCAGCCTATCCCAGTTCCCTCCATAGAAAATCCCAGACTCTAGAAATACGGACAACTTTCCACTTGTTCAGTTTTCTTTAATTTTTCAAATTTCCAAAGCAGCAGAACCCCACACTGTAACTTTTCTAGCCTATCCCAATTCCCTCCATAGAAAATTCCAGACTCTCTCCAGGCATCTCCAACCCCTCACTCAGAGCTGAAGCTTCTGAGATTCAGGAACTCCCCTGGAAGTTTTATTTGTCCCGTACCTTTTGGTCCTGCTGCTCCATCAACGCTTCCTGCTCCATGAGTTTTTCCATTAAGGCCTGCTCCTGCTTTTTCCTCAGCTCGTTTTCTTCCTCTGCTTGCTGTTTGTGAGCAAATTGATGGGTTAGAGATTCCAAGGGCAAGAAAGGGGCAAGAAAGGGGCAAGAAAGGGGCAAGAAAGGGGCAAGAAAGGGGCAAGAAAGGGGCAAGAAAGGGGCAAGAAAGGGGCAAGAAAGGGGCAAGAAAGGGGCAAGAAAGGGGCAAGAAAGGGGCAAGAAAGGGGCAAGAAAGGGGCAAGAAAGGGGCAAGAAAGGGGCAAGAAAGGGGCAAGAAAGGGGCAAGAAAGGGGCAAGAAAGGGGCAAGAAAGGGGCAAGAAAGGGGCAAGAAAGGGGCAAGAAAGGGGCAAGAAAGGGGCAAGAAAGGGGCAAGAAAGGGGCAAGAAAGGGGCAAGAAAGGGGCAAGAAAGGGGCAAGAAAGGGGCAAGAAAGGGGCAAGAAAGGGGCAAGAAAGGGGCAAGAAAGGGGCAAGAAAGGGGCAAGAAAGGGGCAAGAAAGGGGCAAGAAAGGGGCAAGAAAGGGGCAAGAAAGGGGCAAGAAAGGGGCAAGAAAGGGGCAAGAAAGGGGCAAGAAAGGGGCAAGAAAGGGGCAAGAAAGGGGCAAGAAAGGGGCAAGAAAGGGGCAAGAAAGGGGCAAGAAAGGGGCAAGAAAGGGGCAAGAAAGGGGCAAGAAAGGGGCAAGAAAGGGGCAAGAAAGGGGCAAGAAAGGGGCAAGAAAGGGGCAAGAAAGGGGCAAGAAAGGGGCAAGAAAGGGGCAAGAAAGGGGCAAGAAAGGGGCAAGAAAGGGGCAAGAAAGGGGCAAGAAAGGGGCAAGAAAGGGGCAAGAAAGGGGCAAGAAAGGGGCAAGAAAGGGGCAAGAAAGGGGCAAGAAAGGGGCAAGAAAGGGGCAAGAAAGGGGCAAGAAAGGGGCAAGAAAGGGGCAAGAAAGGGGCAAGAAAGGGGCAAGAAAGGGGCAAGAAAGGGGCAAGAAAGGGGCAAGAAAGGGGCAAGAAAGGGGCAAGAAAGGGGCAAGAAAGGGGCAAGAAAGGGGCAAGAAAGGGGCAAGAAAGGGGCAAGAAAGGGGCAAGAAAGGGGCAAGAAAGGGGCAAGAAAGGGGCAAGAAAGGGGCAAGAAAGGGGCAAGAAAGGGGCAAGAAAGGGGCAAGAAAGGGGCAAGAAAGGGGCAAGAAAGGGGCAAGAAAGGGGCAAGAAAGGGGCAAGAAAGGGGCAAGAAAGGGGCAAGAAAGGGGCAAGAAAGGGGCAAGAAAGGGGCAAGAAAGGGGCAAGAAAGGGGCAAGAAAGGGGCAAGAAAGGGGCAAGAAAGGGGCAAGAAAGGGGCAAGAAAGGGGCAAGAAAGGGGCAAGAAAGGGGCAAGAAAGGGGCAAGAAAGGGGCAAGAAAGGGGCAAGAAAGGGGCAAGAAAGGGGCAAGAAAGGGGCAAGAAAGGGGCAAGAAAGGGGCAAGAAAGGGGCAAGAAAGGGGCAAGAAAGGGGCAAGAAAGGGGCAAGAAAGGGGCAAGAAAGGGGCAAGAAAGGGGCAAGAAAGGGGCAAGAAAGGGGCAAGAAAGGGGCAAGAAAGGGGCAAGAAAGGGGCAAGAAAGGGGCAAGAAAGGGGCAAGAAAGGGGCAAGAAAGGGGCAAGAAAGGGGCAAGAAAGGGGCAAGAAAGGGGCAAGAAAGGGGCAAGAAAGGGGCAAGAAAGGGGCAAGAAAGGGGCAAGAAAGGGGCAAGAAAGGGGCAAGAAAGGGGCAAGAAAGGGGCAAGAAAGGGGCAAGAAAGGGGCAAGAAAGGGGCAAGAAAGGGGCAAGAAAGGGGCAAGAAAGGGGCAAGAAAGGGGCAAGAAAGGGGCAAGAAAGGGGCAAGAAAGGGGCAAGAAAGGGGCAAGAAAGGGGCAAGAAAGGGGCAAGAAAGGGGCAAGAAAGGGGCAAGAAAGGGGCAAGAAAGGGGCAAGAAAGGGGCAAGAAAGGGGCAAGAAAGGGGCAAGAAAGGGGCAAGAAAGGGGCAAGAAAGGGGCAAGAAAGGGGCAAGAAAGGGGCAAGAAAGGGGCAAGAAAGGGGCAAGAAAGGGGCAAGAAAGGGGCAAGAAAGGGGCAAGAAAGGGGCAAGAAAGGGGCAAGAAAGGGGCAAGAAAGGGGCAAGAAAGGGGCAAGAAAGGGGCAAGAAAGGGGCAAGAAAGGGGCAAGAAAGGGGCAAGAAAGGGGCAAGAAAGGGGCAAGAAAGGGGCAAGAAAGGGGCAAGAAAGGGGCAAGAAAGGGGCAAGAAAGGGGCAAGAAAGGGGCAAGAAAGGGGCAAGAAAGGGGCAAGAAAGGGGCAAGAAAGGGGCAAGAAAGGGGCAAGAAAGGGGCAAGAAAGGGGCAAGAAAGGGGCAAGAAAGGGGCAAGAAAGGGGCAAGAAAGGGGCAAGAAAGGGGCAAGAAAGGGGCAAGAAAGGGGCAAGAAAGGGGCAAGAAAGGGGCAAGAAAGGGGCAAGAAAGGGGCAAGAAAGGGGCAAGAAAGGGGCAAGAAAGGGGCAAGAAAGGGGCAAGAAAGGGGCAAGAAAGGGGCAAGAAAGGGGCAAGAAAGGGGCAAGAAAGGGGCAAGAAAGGGGCAAGAAAGGGGCAAGAAAGGGGCAAGAAAGGGGCAAGAAAGGGGCAAGAAAGGGGCAAGAAAGGGGCAAGAAAGGGGCAAGAAAGGGGCAAGAAAGGGGCAAGAAAGGGGCAAGAAAGGGGCAAGAAAGGGGCAAGAAAGGGGCAAGAAAGGGGCAAGAAAGGGGCAAGAAAGGGGCAAGAAAGGGGCAAGAAAGGGGCAAGAAAGGGGCAAGAAAGGGGCAAGAAAGGGGCAAGAAAGGGGCAAGAAAGGGGCAAGAAAGGGGCAAGAAAGGGGCAAGAAAGGGGCAAGAAAGGGGCAAGAAAGGGGCAAGAAAGGGGCAAGAAAGGGGCAAGAAAGGGGCAAGAAAGGGGCAAGAAAGGGGCAAGAAAGGGGCAAGAAAGGGGCAAGAAAGGGGCAAGAAAGGGGCAAGAAAGGGGCAAGAAAGGGGCAAGAAAGGGGCAAGAAAGGGGCAAGAAAGGGGCAAGAAAGGGGCAAGAAAGGGGCAAGAAAGGGGCAAGAAAGGGGCAAGAAAGGGGCAAGAAAGGGGCAAGAAAGGGGCAAGAAAGGGGCAAGAAAGGGGCAAGAAAGGGGCAAGAAAGGGGCAAGAAAGGGGCAAGAAAGGGGCAAGAAAGGGGCAAGAAAGGGGCAAGAAAGGGGCAAGAAAGGGGCAAGAAAGGGGCAAGAAAGGGGCAAGAAAGGGGCAAGAAAGGGGCAAGAAAGGGGCAAGAAAGGGGCAAGAAAGGGGCAAGAAAGGGGCAAGAAAGGGGCAAGAAAGGGGCAAGAAAGGGGCAAGAAAGGGGCAAGAAAGGGGCAAGAAAGGGGCAAGAAAGGGGCAAGAAAGGGGCAAGAAAGGGGCAAGAAAGGGGCAAGAAAGGGGCAAGAAAGGGGCAAGAAAGGGGCAAGAAAGGGGCAAGAAAGGGGCAAGAAAGGGGCAAGAAAGGGGCAAGAAAGGGGCAAGAAAGGGGCAAGAAAGGGGCAAGAAAGGGGCAAGAAAGGGGCAAGAAAGGGGCAAGAAAGGGGCAAGAAAGGGGCAAGAAAGGGGCAAGAAAGGGGCAAGAAAGGGGCAAGAAAGGGGCAAGAAAGGGGCAAGAAAGGGGCAAGAAAGGGGCAAGAAAGGGGCAAGAAAGGGGCAAGAAAGGGGCAAGAAAGGGGCAAGAAAGGGGCAAGAAAGGGGCAAGAAAGGGGCAAGAAAGGGGCAAGAAAGGGGCAAGAAAGGGGCAAGAAAGGGGCAAGAAAGGGGCAAGAAAGGGGCAAGAAAGGGGCAAGAAAGGGGCAAGAAAGGGGCAAGAAAGGGGCAAGAAAGGGGCAAGAAAGGGGCAAGAAAGGGGCAAGAAAGGGGCAAGAAAGGGGCAAGAAAGGGGCAAGAAAGGGGCAAGAAAGGGGCAAGAAAGGGGCAAGAAAGGGGCAAGAAAGGGGCAAGAAAGGGGCAAGAAAGGGGCAAGAAAGGGGCAAGAAAGGGGCAAGAAAGGGGCAAGAAAGGGGCAAGAAAGGGGCAAGAAAGGGGCAAGAAAGGGGCAAGAAAGGGGCAAGAAAGGGGCAAGAAAGGGGCAAGAAAGGGGCAAGAAAGGGGCAAGAAAGGGGCAAGAAAGGGGCAAGAAAGGGGCAAGAAAGGGGCAAGAAAGGGGCAAGAAAGGGGCAAGAAAGGGGCAAGAAAGGGGCAAGAAAGGGGCAAGAAAGGGGCAAGAAAGGGGCAAGAAAGGGGCAAGAAAGGGGCAAGAAAGGGGCAAGAAAGGGGCAAGAAAGGGGCAAGAAAGGGGCAAGAAAGGGGCAAGAAAGGGGCAAGAAAGGGGCAAGAAAGGGGCAAGAAAGGGGCAAGAAAGGGGCAAGAAAGGGGCAAGAAAGGGGCAAGAAAGGGGCAAGAAAGGGGCAAGAAAGGGGCAAGAAAGGGGCAAGAAAGGGGCAAGAAAGGGGCAAGAAAGGGGCAAGAAAGGGGCAAGAAAGGGGCAAGAAAGGGGCAAGAAAGGGGCAAGAAAGGGGCAAGAAAGGGGCAAGAAAGGGGCAAGAAAGGGGCAAGAAAGGGGCAAGAAAGGGGCAAGAAAGGGGCAAGAAAGGGGCAAGAAAGGGGCAAGAAAGGGGCAAGAAAGGGGCAAGAAAGGGGCAAGAAAGGGGCAAGAAAGGGGCAAGAAAGGGGCAAGAAAGGGGCAAGAAAGGGGCAAGAAAGGGGCAAGAAAGGGGCAAGAAAGGGGCAAGAAAGGGGCAAGAAAGGGGCAAGAAAGGGGCAAGAAAGGGGCAAGAAAGGGGCAAGAAAGGGGCAAGAAAGGGGCAAGAAAGGGGCAAGAAAGGGGCAAGAAAGGGGCAAGAAAGGGGCAAGAAAGGGGCAAGAAAGGGGCAAGAAAGGGGCAAGAAAGGGGCAAGAAAGGGGCAAGAAAGGGGCAAGAAAGGGGCAAGAAAGGGGCAAGAAAGGGGCAAGAAAGGGGCAAGAAAGGGGCAAGAAAGGGGCAAGAAAGGGGCAAGAAAGGGGCAAGAAAGGGGCAAGAAAGGGGCAAGAAAGGGGCAAGAAAGGGGCAAGAAAGGGGCAAGAAAGGGGCAAGAAAGGGGCAAGAAAGGGGCAAGAAAGGGGCAAGAAAGGGGCAAGAAAGGGGCAAGAAAGGGGCAAGAAAGGGGCAAGAAAGGGGCAAGAAAGGGGCAAGAAAGGGGCAAGAAAGGGGCAAGAAAGGGGCAAGAAAGGGGCAAGAAAGGGGCAAGAAAGGGGCAAGAAAGGGGCAAGAAAGGGGCAAGAAAGGGGCAAGAAAGGGGCAAGAAAGGGGCAAGAAAGGGGCAAGAAAGGGGCAAGAAAGGGGCAAGAAAGGGGCAAGAAAGGGGCAAGAAAGGGGCAAGAAAGGGGCAAGAAAGGGGCAAGAAAGGGGCAAGAAAGGGGCAAGAAAGGGGCAAGAAAGGGGCAAGAAAGGGGCAAGAAAGGGGCAAGAAAGGGGCAAGAAAGGGGCAAGAAAGGGGCAAGAAAGGGGCAAGAAAGGGGCAAGAAAGGGGCAAGAAAGGGGCAAGAAAGGGGCAAGAAAGGGGCAAGAAAGGGGCAAGAAAGGGGCAAGAAAGGGGCAAGAAAGGGGCAAGAAAGGGGCAAGAAAGGGGCAAGAAAGGGGCAAGAAAGGGGCAAGAAAGGGGCAAGAAAGGGGCAAGAAAGGGGCAAGAAAGGGGCAAGAAAGGGGCAAGAAAGGGGCAAGAAAGGGGCAAGAAAGGGGCAAGAAAGGGGCAAGAAAGGGGCAAGAAAGGGGCAAGAAAGGGGCAAGAAAGGGGCAAGAAAGGGGCAAGAAAGGGGCAAGAAAGGGGCAAGAAAGGGGCAAGAAAGGGGCAAGAAAGGGGCAAGAAAGGGGCAAGAAAGGGGCAAGAAAGGGGCAAGAAAGGGGCAAGAAAGGGGCAAGAAAGGGGCAAGAAAGGGGCAAGAAAGGGGCAAGAAAGGGGCAAGAAAGGGGCAAGAAAGGGGCAAGAAAGGGGCAAGAAAGGGGCAAGAAAGGGGCAAGAAAGGGGCAAGAAAGGGGCAAGAAAGGGGCAAGAAAGGGGCAAGAAAGGGGCAAGAAAGGGGCAAGAAAGGGGCAAGAAAGGGGCAAGAAAGGGGCAAGAAAGGGGCAAGAAAGGGGCAAGAAAGGGGCAAGAAAGGGGCAAGAAAGGGGCAAGAAAGGGGCAAGAAAGGGGCAAGAAAGGGGCAAGAAAGGGGCAAGAAAGGGGCAAGAAAGGGGCAAGAAAGGGGCAAGAAAGGGGCAAGAAAGGGGCAAGAAAGGGGCAAGAAAGGGGCAAGAAAGGGGCAAGAAAGGGGCAAGAAAGGGGCAAGAAAGGGGCAAGAAAGGGGCAAGAAAGGGGCAAGAAAGGGGCAAGAAAGGGGCAAGAAAGGGGCAAGAAAGGGGCAAGAAAGGGGCAAGAAAGGGGCAAGAAAGGGGCAAGAAAGGGGCAAGAAAGGGGCAAGAAAGGGGCAAGAAAGGGGCAAGAAAGGGGCAAGAAAGGGGCAAGAAAGGGGCAAGAAAGGGGCAAGAAAGGGGCAAGAAAGGGGCAAGAAAGGGGCAAGAAAGGGGCAAGAAAGGGGCAAGAAAGGGGCAAGAAAGGGGCAAGAAAGGGGCAAGAAAGGGGCAAGAAAGGGGCAAGAAAGGGGCAAGAAAGGGGCAAGAAAGGGGCAAGAAAGGGGCAAGAAAGGGGCAAGAAAGGGGCAAGAAAGGGGCAAGAAAGGGGCAAGAAAGGGGCAAGAAAGGGGCAAGAAAGGGGCAAGAAAGGGGCAAGAAAGGGGCAAGGAGAAAGAAAAGGAGGAGGAGGGGAAGGAGAAGGAGCTCTGGTTTACCTTGTAGGCCTTCACAAAGCGCACGAACACCGGGAAGAAGACCGAGGGCGGCGTTGTCTTGGGGTTCTCCCCGAAATACTTCACAGCGTCATCAAAGGCATCCTGCAAGGGGCACAGCCTCAGGGGCTGCCCACATCCCGGGCACCCTGCCCAGCCCAGAATTCCATGGGAATACAGCCCATCCCTGGGTGCCACCCTGCCCCTGCTGTGAATCCCGGGAATGCAGAGGAATCCACAGGTACTCGGGAACACTGAGGTACCTGGGCTATTTTGGCATCGTCCTGGAGCTTCTTGAGCTTGCCCTCGTTGCTCTGGATGAAGTCCTTGAGCATGGTGTTGTGGTCGTGCATGGTGTACTCACGCTTGGTCAGCTCCAGCCCGCGCTGCAGCTCCTTGACATCCAGCAGGACGTTCTCCAGGGACACTGGGGGGAAAGGGAGCGCTGAGTGATTCCCGGAGAAGGAATGGGAGCACGGAGCGATTCCCGTGGAGGAACGGGAGCACTGAACGATTCCCGAGGGAGGAACGGGAGCGCTGAGCCATTCCCAGCAGAGGAGCCAGCGTTTCCCAGAGGGCAGAGGGCGGGGGCTGTACCTGCTGCTGCCTTCTCCACGTAGTGCAGCTCGTTGTAGAACAGGGCCACGTGCTGGTACTTGTCACGCACCACGTTGGAGATGTAGTGCAGCAGTGTCTGTTTCCGGTCCGTGGATTTGGTCTCCAGCAGCTGGGAGAGTGGGAACGGAGGGCTCGGGGGCTGCCCCAGCCTGTTCTCCAAGCTGGCACCCATGGGGAGCCCCGGTAGCCACAGGGCCATCAATGCCCCCTGAAGGGCTCCAGGCTCGGGACAGGGCAGATGGAAAACTGGGAAAGGGCCTGGGGGGATGAACTGGAGCCAGGGGGGACCAGGAGGGTGAGGGGCTGTGTGACACGGCCACAGGGCAGTGACATCCCCGGTAATGGCACTGCTGGGGCACCTCCAGTGCTGGGGACAGCTCTGGGGGACTATCATGGTGGAAGAGGGGCTGCCGGGAGTCCCTTAGGTGTGGGCGATGAGAGGGAATGGGAAGTGGCTGGAGGGATCGACTGAGGGAGCTGGGAAAAGGGGCTCAGCCTGGAGAAAGGGATCAGGGGACCTTTGGCTCTGCACAACTCCCTGGCCAGGAGGGAGCACTGGGGGATTGGGTTCTGTCCAGGGAATAGGGAGCAGGAGGAGAGGGAATGGCTCAGGCTGGGAATAGGGGGGACATGAGCAGGAATTTCTCCATGGAAAGGGGGTCAGGCCTTGGCAGGGCTGCCCAGGTGGGGTCCCCATCCCTGTTGGGATCCCAAAACCCTCTCAATGTGGCCCTTGGGGACAGGGGCAGTGGTGGCCATGGTTGCCCTCCACGATCCTGGAAGCTTTTCCAGCCTCAGTAAATCCACAGCCCCCATTCCCAGCTGGTGCCCAAACCCATCCCTGCTTCCCTTACCAGGTCTAAACTCTGCAGCTTAAATCCATACACGGCCCCTCGCTTGCTGCTGTTCATGTAATTGCCCAGGGCCAGGATGATCTGCCAGGATGAACAGAGCGTGAATTCCCAGGACAAATTCCTGGAGCTTGGGACAGCCCTGGAAGGAGAGCTGGGATCAGACCCACCTCCAGGATTTTCTTCAGTTTTTGGGATGACTTTATGGAGACAGAGGCAGCGATGATGGCGTGGAGTTGCTGCGGGGAGGCACAGGGAGAGCTTTGGTTAATTAACAGATCCGCAGAGGAAATGGAAAATGACATCGCAACAATTCCCATCCCAAAAAAAACCCTCCTGGTTTTCATCCATGCAGAGCACGGATGTTCCTCTGCTCTGGAGGCTGGGAATGTTCCCCTGGAGAAGGGAAAAGGATCCAGGGAGATCTCAGAGCCCCTTCCAGTGCTTAAAGGGGCTCCATGAGAGCTGGAGTGGGACTGGGGCCAAGGGATGGAGGACAGGACCCAAGGGAATGGGTCACACTGCCAGAGGCAGGGCCAGATGGGATATCGGGAAGGAATTTGGGAAGTTTTTCCTGGGAGTGGCTGGGATGGAATTCCACCCTGGATCCCTGGGAGTGACCAAGGCCAGGCTGGATGGGGTTTGAGCACCCTGGGACAGTGGGCTGTTCCCACTCAGGTCTCAATTCCCCAATCCCATGGATCCCTTCCTACTCAGGATATTCCAAATTCCGTGATCCCATGGGTTGTTCCCACTCAGGATACTCCCAATTCCCCAATCCCGTGGGTTGTTCCCACTCAGATATTCCCGATCCTATGGGTTGTTCCCACCCAGGATATTCCCAATGCCCTGATCCCGTTGGTTGTTCCCACTCGGGATATTCCCAATCCTATGGGTTGTTCCCACTCAGGATATTCCTGATGCCCTGATCCCGTTGGTTGTTCCCATTCAGGATATTCCCGATCCCATGGATTGTTCCCACCCAGGATATTCCCAATGCCCTGATCCTGTTGGTTGTTCCCACTCAGGATATTCCCAATCCCGTGGATTGTTCCCACTTGGATATTCCTGATCCCGTTGGTTGTTCCCACTCAGGATATTCCCAATCCCATGGGTTGTTCCCATTCAGGATATTCCCGATCCCATGGATTGTTCCCACTCGGATATTCCCAATCCCGTGGGTTGTTCCCACTCAGGATATTCCCGATCCCATGGATTGTTCCCACTCGGACATTCCTGATCCCATGGGTTGTTCCCCCCCCCCACCCCGCCCGCCCCCCCCCCATATGGAATGTGGGCCCAGGATCACAGGGATAGGAATGGAACAAGAGGTCACCCCCACCCCAGAGGGTGCGGGATGCTCCAGGGCCTTGGCTGGGGGGCCAAGGAAGGCGTAACAGCGTATTTATTAATTAGCACTAAGCAATTAACAGCCAGTAATCAGTATTAGGCTCTGAGGACCACTGCAGTCCAGTTCCTAGCACGGGGATCCCGATCCTGCTCACATTCCCACTGTGGCTCCTGTGGAAGGCGAGCCCAGCCTCAAATCCCAGCAGGGCTGAGGCTCTAGGTGGCATTTCCGAGCCTAAAAAGGGACATTTTAGGGCTGATTTGGGACCATGCCATGCCCTGGAGCAGCGGGACCAGCCCCACTGGGTGCCCGCAGCCTCCAGGAGCTGGGAGAAACTGGACTGAGCAGAAATCTGTCCTTCCCAGGCCCATTTCTGTGCCTCAGTTTCCCCTGCCCTGGCTCCCTGCAGCTGTTTCACTGCTTGAAAATTTCTGGATAGTATTTAACCACTCAAGTTCTTCTCCCTTTCCCGTTGTGCTACCATGAACCACTGCGGTAAGGTCCTGTTTTTTTTTTTTTTCTCCCTTGGATAATGTGTAGTTATATGAGAATCTGTTTTTAAATGTACAGATATTTTGCTACAAAATTGGTGCAGTTTTTTATGGTTTTTACACTCCCCCCGTTGTCCCCCCCCTGCTCCGACCCCACTTTTAGCCTGCTGGAGGAATATTGCTATAATATTGATTATAACAACGAGAATTTAATTAAAAAAGCATTCAAAGCCCGCTGCTATACATCTGGGGGTTTATTTTAAACTTATATTTTTTTTTTTTTATTTAAACTTATTATATAGGCATCTCTTTTTTGTAGCGATTCACGATGTTTTATTCTCTCTATATGGTACCACAGTTCCAGGAATTTCTCTCCGTTCTGATAATACTACCCCTCGGCCAGGATTTTTTGCAATTTCCATAAGAAACCGGTGACTTGACCTGCTAAGAGAACATGCGCGAGCGTCAGAATGTTAGGGGTCTCTGGATTCAAAGCGAATTTGTGGTGACTCAAGTTTGAAATAGAATTCAGCACTGTGAGAAGTATAGAAGCACTTATAAAGAAATGCTCCCTTTTCTTTCATGCTTCATAGAGAGTATTTTTCTAAGTTAAAGCACAAACAAGAAAAGTGGACATGGGGCATGTTTCTCTTTATGTTATTTTTCTCAGCATTACAAATAGATAACTGCTGATTCTTTATGCGTGAGAGAATTAGAAGTTTGTCTAGAAGCAGTTTTCATTCTCGTTTCGCTGTGTCTCGCTAGCCTTTGGCCATAAGATCAAACTACACACAGTGATGGGTACACTACGTACTCTGAAAGGACTTCAGAGGAGCTATACTTTGGATAACTTTTAACCTTTTTTCCAAAAAAATGTCTATTTCCCTAGTTGGAATCACTCTGTGAGTGTCTTGGGTTGGCGTCTGGCACTGAAATAGATTTGCGAGCAGTGGCACTTTACTCATTATACTTTATTCTGTCTTATGGTGAGTTTTCTGTTGAGTTTCGAAGGGACATTTGGGTGGCGTGCTCCTGGATGAGGAACACCGTGATTTTACCATGCTCCATGGGAGAGAAATAATTGGGTATTAATATTCAGATGCGGTTATAATCACCGCTCAAAAACTAAGTTTACTCCTAAAGACTGAGATTTAAGGCCTAACTTAAGACAACTCAAGAGGTAAATCGCACGAGCAGTCTTTCCAGAGCTCTTTGTGAATGGATTTTCATGGCTCAGAGCTGTAACAGATTTAAGGGAGAAGCTCTAGGAACGCAGTACTATAATGCTAAAGATCAAGGTTTAGAGTCACTCGATAGATGAAAATGTACAGAAAAATGATGTCCGGGAAGTGGCTCCACAGCGGAACAACGCCGGCACCCCTTACATCGTAGATTTTTCGTTCACGGTCTGAGCAGGGGCTGGTAGTGGGATTTGGGTAATGGCACCTTCCTGACGAGTGCATTGAGGTTCTGTGAAAAACTCAGTGAGCTGAGATGCGTGCGTCCTTGCCTCCAGCTTCATTCTGGGTGGCTTTAACTGAGAGACTAGAATGCAGTATCATTCTGGCAGCAGTCCGTTGAACTTGTGGCGAATCATTCATTGAACTGTTGTGCCTCTACAATATGGATATTACTTACTACCTAAATATTTTCGGAAAACAGGAAGAGAGAAAATATCTGGGCTAAAGAAAGAATAGGCATGAAAACTTTCGTTTGTAGTGCTTATGTCTCTGTTGTGTTCTGTTTTGTCTGGTGTTATTTTTTGGTTATTGCCCAAAAAGTGTGTGAGAATGTCAAGAAATGCGGAGGTTGGTTTGCGATTGGCTGTACCCGAGCGGCGACGCTCTCTGCATGTGTAGCATGTTGGAGTCCTCCCTTCTTTATTTCACCCGCTATTCTTTCTCCGGTTATTTTTCTTTTGGATTTGGTATAGTCTTAGGATCTTCTGACACGGCTCATTCTTGATTTATAAGTTCCTATTTTTTTTGTGCTCATTTTATCTTAATCACCAATATTCCAGGGCATTTGAGGAACGACGGAGTTCCTCACTCCTGCTGCTTTCCTCATAGGAAAACACCTCTTCTTCAACCCACTCCAACTACAAGTGAAGGAAACCGATTCATACAAAGCAAATTCGAACTAGAGAATGAGAGGGAAGTTTATGATACCAAGCCAGAAACTGGGCTATCAGCCAAGTCTGGGTTCCCCTGCTAGGAAAGGACACAGGGAAGACTTGGGGCCACTGCTGCACCTCCTGTTTTCTTGGAATCCCTACTCTCTAGTTTCTCTCTAGGCCCCTGCAGTCCTCAGCTCTATGAGACAACAGCTTATGCACCTCAGAATTCATATGGTGTTTTTCATATATATCTACTTTGCCGTGGTTTATAGCTCTTTGTCAGAAAGTAAAAAGGAAGAGAGGGCTTGTAGACAACTACCCAGGCCAGCATGACCCGGCCTAAGCACTCGGCCCACGCATAGTGCCTCGGGTGTTTTATGTCTTGCCACCGTGTAAACGTTTTGTAGGTGTTTTTCAATGTATTCTATACTCCTATTTATCGTTCATCCAGGCTGCTGGCAAAGAGTCCTCGCTCTGTTATGTTCCAGCTCCCCTCGCTCAGGGCATCAGCTGCCAAAAAGTTATCCCCAATTTTCCCTTTGGTATGAGTAGATACTCCCGGCGACAGATGCTTTTCATGGATGGGACTGTTTGCGATGCGAAGGTCCACACTGGGAGCGTTGGCCATGCAAGGAGACAACACAGCCAGTATGTTTGTCTCGCTCTGTGTCAGCTTGGGGGGGAATCGCCAAAGAACCAAATTCGTGTGAATGGAACAGAGATCTATTAGGGATCATCAGAATGCTCAGAGCCCCTACAGATTATCTCTTTCCCGAGCTGCAACCCAGTCATATATCCTTGCTGGCGCGCGCTGGCCAGAAGCTCAGATTAAAAGGTAGTCTCAGACTTACGGATATCTTTTTCCCAAGCCTATTTGTATGGGAGATTTATGCTGGACTCAGATCTTCTGTCGGGGCTCTTTCCTTCGCACTGTCCCTCTCTCTCTCTTTCTTGTCACTCTCTCTCGTTCCACATCAGCATTCTGTGAAGTCCGGGGGAAAAATAGGGGTAAAAGGGAAAAGGGGAATTATTGTGCACAAGTAGGAAGATATTCATAGATAACAAGTGAAAAGTCGCATCTTAAAGTGTTACATGTAAGAATCATGGAATTTAAAGATTACAGAACGTCGTTAA